>JAOPJM010339518.1:0-11729 GCA_027124095.1 Muusoctopus leioderma | reverse complement strand
ATATGTATGTATGTATGCATGTATATGCATGTATGCATGTATATGTGGGTGTGTATGTGTGGGTGTGAGAAATAAAAAGGTGAAGACATAAACCAGACACAAGCAGGGCCAGTTTTCAGTTGGGGGGAGGGCTACTTAGACATATACCTCCCCCCACACACACACAAAAACAAACATACACACACACATGGACATATAAGCCCATGTAAGTATATATACATTCACTACGTACACATATACAATATGTGTAGAATAATACATATAAATATACATACATACATACATACATATATATGCATGCATTCACATACAAATATACAAACATATACACAAACATACATGTGTGCCTATAAGCCCATATACAGATATTTACATCCATAAATACAATTATATATATATATATATATATATATATTTGTGTGTATGAATTAATAGTAGAAGAGGTGTTAATGAGTAATTTACATTATTCAGAGAGAGAGAGAGAGAGAGAGAGCAAAAATAATTTACTAGCTGTAAGAAAAAGATTGGTGATAAGATAGAGGTGTTTTAAATAATAGAGATCAACAAGATATCACTATGATAGAACGTGAACTATATAAGAAATATACAGAGAGGAATAGAGAGGTAGAGTGAGTGAGAGGAATAGATAGATAGATAGATAGATAGATAGATAGATAGATAGATAGATAGATAGATGGATGGATGGATGGATGGTTAGATAGATAGATAGATAAATAGATAAATAAGTAGGTAGGCAGGTAGGTAGGTAGATAGATAGATAGATAGATAGTGCAAGAGTAAGAGGTAGAGAAAGCTACAAAAATAGACAGACAGATAGATAGATAGATAGATAGATAGAGAAAGAGAGAGAGATAGGTAGGTAGGTATATAGATAAATAGATAGATAGATAGATAGATAGATAGATAGATAGGTAGGTAGGTAGGTAGGTAGGTAGGTAGGTAGGTAGGTAGGTAGATAAACAAACGGGAATATAAAACGAAAATATTACTGTTTATGAGATTTTTACTGCCAGTATGAAAAGTGTAAAAACGGTGAAGAACTTTTCCTGAAGTCGATTATTCACCATAAGTATGTATTTAATGATATTCCTCCATCAACTAACTCCAATAAATACTAACTCCATCACCATTATAACTGGCCGCTATTCATATTGAAAGCGCCGGAATAGTCTGTTCTCCATTGATATTCTCTCAGTAAACAGTGTTCTCTCTTCTATATATGAAATTTATTAACGTATGGCATCACCATAAATGGATGGAAGTTAGAAATTGCATTTACGAGAAATATTGATGTCTTCTGGCGTGACACAAGGCTAATTTTTCGCAGGACAGGAGTATAGTCATTCGAATTTGTCCGCGGTATACTATTTATTTTCGTCGCCTATAACAATCAATTCCAGAGGGGGTTCAAACTCAGAATATTGGGATCATAGAGAGATGAGACTAAATATTTCAAGCCATTTTTATATGGTTTTCTCACCGATTTTTGCAATCTTGCTGTGTTGCGAGAACATTTTTATTTTTCGAAGTGGAGAAAAAATAAAGCAATAGTCGTGTCGTTAATGCCTTATATCGTTCCATTAGAAGCTTATCTCTTACTTTACCGCGTTTACTATTTCTTACAATAAAGATTATTGTAAGAAATATTGTATTGCACAGTGAAGGCTGTAAACCGAAAATTTAGCTCACTGTGAACCGCAACTTTAAGGTGATTTCGAGTTTTCGCTGAAGTCACTAATCTTGGGAAACGCATGAACGTCATGAATTCCCATTTACTCTGTATTTAAAATATAAGCCTTGTCAGAACCTAGTCAGAAGAAATCAATATTGAGGAAATGTTTTGAAATGCGAACAAGTTACAAATGACCGTCTGGTAAAAATATCCACAGTCAAAAGGAAAATGTCAAGACAAATATTTTTCTCTCCAGGAAAATGGGTTAGAGGTTAAATAATACAAAAAATTCCTTCTTGTCAGTAATTCAGAAATAGAAATGAACAAAAACAAAACTATTTTTCATCAAGTAATCCGAGAGAAATCACATTTTAAGTGGGAGCTCTGTAAAGGCGCGTGTCCACGGCAAACAACAACAACAATAACATAGGCACAGGGCCAGAAATTTTGGGGGATTATATTGACCTCAGTACTTGACTGGTACTTTATTTATCGGCCCCGATATGACGAAAGACAAAGTTTATCTCAGCGGAATTTGAACTCAGAACGTAAAGAGCTGGAACAAAGACTGCAAGGTATTTTATCCGATGAGCTAACGATTCTACCAAACCACCGCCCTAACAACAACCACAACAACAACAACAACAATAATAATAATAATAATAATTCTTTCTTTTATTGCCACAAGGGCCCAAATAGATGGGGACAGTACAAAGGCGAAATGCATAGGAGACAACAAAGAAACAAAGAAGAAAGTGTGGGGGATTTACATCGAGTCGAAGGGTGAGATTAACAATAACGATAAGTGCACATTAATAAATAGGAAATAATAAATAGGTCTGACAGTACAAAAACAGTACAATGATAGAAAAGAGAAAAGTTCCCCAGAATGGGCAAGAAACCACATAGGGTGATTCGGGGCAACCCGCACACAGCCCCGGATTACCCTGACACTCCGAAAGCAGGTGCCTTCTCCCAGTTCTTGCCACCAGTCTACAGCCGCATAGTGAATGTGGGTCCATTTAGCCACGCCAGTTTCGCCACTCTCAACCACCTTTCATAAAATTCACTTGAGGGGAGCACCTCCCTCTCTACCCTCACCTTCCTCTTCAAGTGGTACTTGAAGAATTTGATGAGGGCTTGTCCTGAGAGGAAACGCTCTGTCCTCAAACCTTTCAATCACGTCCACCATACAACTTCTTTTGCCATAGCCACCATGGCGGTGATTTGATTTTCACGATAGACTCGGCTGTTCGACATAAACCCACAAATCAGCAATGCACGGACATTGAGCGAGTGTGTGCCGGACGGTTTCGTCTTTCTGTGAGCATCTCGGACAGGTACGGTTGTTGGCGGCTCCACCACGGCCATGCATGTAGAGTTGTTGCCCCCTGGAGGCAAAAATACACTTAACCAATGAATCTTTGTTTTCAACATATAACGTCTGTCGTGTTTCAACGATATGGCGACACGACGACAATAACAAAAAGACAGATACGCCGCCTCAGGGGGGTCCAAATAATACAATAAACAAGGAAAAAAAGAAAAGTAACTTGAACACAAATATTTCACAGCAACTAACAGACACTTCAAAAGAAAAAAAATAAGGCTATTTCAGACACCGAAAAAATTCTAAATACATCACTCGATAATAGCAATAACAACATAACAACAACAAAAACAACAGCAACACTCATACATGCACACAAGTATTATCGAGCGAAAATATTTGTGGGGGAAATAGCTTTGCTCCCCCCCCCCCTCACACTGCCAATAAAGTCGTTAAATATACACTGGGCCCAAATACAAAAAGAGCTACAGCAACATTGTATAAACAAACTCTCCGTCTCCTTACCCGGGGAAATTATACGGAAGGAGAAAGAGAAAAAGCTGACATATGTATGCCTCGCTAAAGACTGAGCAACCTTTAGTATATCCTCAAAAGAACAATTGAGGGAGGCCCTAGGTGATGTATGGACCAACATTACTTCTTTAGACCGAGGCAAATCCTATGGGACGATTAACATCCATCTAAAGACTGAGGCTGAGCCAGCACGGCAACCCGAAATTATACGCGAAACACCCACCCATAGATTCATACCCCAATACATGGGTCAACGGAACACAAGGATGACAATAAGGGGCATCGGTAATGATATTGACCCCTGTCTTGTTTTCACCTATGTGGAAACACTTCGGGCGGGTGGTTAATACAGACATCATAGAGGAGGACATGTGGTCAGGAGGGATCAGCATAGATTTCCAAGTCCTCATGACCCCTCAAGACCACAGAACCATCCCGGAGCTCTGCCCCATTATGGGTGCAGAAACCAAAGCGTGGAGAATAACAGTGCAAGGTAGAAAACCCAGATGTTAGTGTTGTGGCAGCAAAAGCTATCTGAAAGCTATTTGCCCTGAGGAGCAAAAACAAAAAAAACAACAAAACAGATAAACAAACTCACGAGGCTGCTGCCCCCGCAGCACTACCAGTTATACCACTGATCCTTGCTCCAAGGATGGATGGAAGATCCAAGTCGTCCCCGTTACCTAGCCCAGAAATAGCTGAGGAAGCCGACCCATGCTCGGTACCACAAGTTATCCCCACCGAACACACTCCTCCCAACAATGCCACCTCAACCACTTGCGAGAACAAGAGCCAGGTGGAGCCTGGGAGAGACTGGCAGACGGTTGTGAGTGACAGGGGGAAAAGAAAGGGTGTCACAGATCCAGAGTTGGTGCAACCAGCTGCTCTGGCTTCGGTGCTGGCGTTTAACCAGGCTTTGGAGGAAAACCTTCCGCCGGCCACAGTCTCGGAGATGGTGGACGTTACCCTGTACCAAGCTTCGGAAACTGATGATCAGCCACCACATGACAGTTTTATAACATATAAGGACTAAAAGGCGTCAGCGGTGGCTTACTACTCACTAGAGAAGAGATAGGACTAAATAACAAAAAACACGCTAAAGATAGACTCTTGGTAAAAATAACACCGTTTTATTACCACCAAATAAAAGAACGATATCCAGAGGATGTGGGAGTTTTATTACCCTATCCCACCCTAAAAATGTTAACAGGCAGCTTTGGTTGCACCAGTTTCCAATATGAGATAACAATAAAAGTTCAACAAGAAAAGTTCCCTGTAGGAGAGACCCACATAGGGTAATTTTGTTTTTTTGGGGGGAGGGGGACCTCCACACAAAGTCCTGGATTACTCTGCCGCATCAAAAGCTTCATAAGTTCCCATTCCAAGTGTTTTTTTCCTCCTGCTAAGAAAATAATAGTCAGTATATGTCGATTCAGCCTCGTCAATTTCGCCACTCTCCACCACCTTTCGTAAAGCACACTAGAGGTAGCTCTTCCTCTCCCCCTTACCTTCATCTTCCAGTTGATGAGGTCTTAGCCAGGGTGGGAAAGCCCTGTCCTCAACCCTTTAAACCCCGTTAACTACACAAACTTCTTCGCCATAACCACAGGCAGTGGAAAACTAACCACCCTTACATACCAAAATGAAAGTGGTGGGTCGATCTTCGCAATAAACTCGCCTGATAGCCAGATCCGTCCTACATGTTGATAGTAGCTGTTCGACAAGAGTGCACCAGTTGGTAATGCACAGCACTGAACGAGTGCATGCAGGACGGTTTCATGGACTTGCACGCATCTCGGACAGGTTCTGCTACTGGTGCTTCCATGCCTGAAGAGCTTCTTCTGAACAGGCAATGCCCCCTTGTTGCACCACCAGGTCAAGGACTTTGGGAATATGTCCATAATCGCTGACCTGACAATTCTCCAGAAGGGACTGCTCAGACTGTCCTTGTCGACGCCCAAAATCGTTCCAGGCCATCATCACTGATACTCTCCACTAATCTTCTATAAAATGTGAAGGTTGACATTTCACTGACTGCATTGTCCAGCTGGTAGAGTGTAGTGAGCGTCTGGCTGTATTCCAGTTGCCAAACATCTAACCTTAGTCTGAGCTTGTCCCAGGACTGCAGGTCTGTCAAGGAGACGAGCTGTGGAAAGACGTATCGCACGAAAGGTACCCACACCTGTTCACCATCGTCATTGTCGTCACAGTGGTCCAGAAATCTCTACAAGTGCGTCAGCTTCAGCATGTGTCTTCACATCATCAGCGATAGCATCCCAAGACCCCCACGGAGTGGTTGTTTAAAAGTAGATGGATCTCCTGGCCAGCAGAACGTGTCACTTCTACAAGAAGAGTAAATCTTCTTCTGAAAAATGTAAATAATCTATTACTGGTTTAATGTCATTTACGTGGTACAAGTCTGAATAACGGGAATTTACTAACAGAAGCACCAACACAACGTTGCTTTGAATAAATGTGTATATTAAATCATATACAATAATTTCACAGTGAGACTAAATATATGTTTATTATATATAAACATATTGTAGATTTCATATATTCATAAATTCAAATAACTTTGTGCTGTGCTTCTACTAATAAAAACAACGTAATAAAAGACAGTATGGTCGCAGCTGGAACGACTTTAATCATAGGTCTTCACGGTTAGGGTAGCCTGGTCTAAACAGCAGCAACAACAACAATAACATTACGTTAATATCATGAGCAGACATCAATAATTTCAATATGTTTATTTTTCTTCTTTTTAAATGGTCCTTTCAGAGTATATGTTGTTGTTGTTGTTGTTGTTGTTGTTTGCTTCTTTTACGCGCATCTTTGACAAGCCCGTCTGACAGCACTTCCGTGCCTGTGGAGTTTGTCTCGATCGAACCGGCAATGCCCCCCCCTGGTAGCACTGCCAGGCCAGGTATTTATGGAAATTATCCAATTGATCTCCCTCGATTCCCAGAGTTTCCCCGAGGACGTGGTTGTTCTTGCCCCCCACTAAACCTCTATAGAACGCCAATGTCGAACTTACACCGACCGCATTGCCCGACTGGTAGAGCACTGTGAGCGCCTGACGACATTAAAGATGCCAGGCGTCCATTCTTGGTCTTTGCTTGAGCCAGGACTGTAGCTCCGTCAAAGAGACAAGCTGTGGAAAAACGTGCCTGACAAAAGGTGACCACACCTGCTCACCGCTCAGGAATCTGTGTAGATGCCGCAGCCTCAGCACATGTCTGCGCATTAGCAGCCAAGGCATACCGAGCTCTCTGCGCAAAGGGTGTTAGCACCATCTCACCAGGGGAACGCGTCCCTTCCACATGAAGCGGAAGAGCAGACGCTCCAATCTGGTGAGATGAGAACTGGGGCAAGGCACGACGGTCAGGCGGTAATATATAACGGAGGCAACGTACGCGTTCGTCACCTCTGCCCGACCTTTCAAGGATAGCTACCTCTCAGCCCATTTCTGGGTGAGACTGGCCACTCTGCTCATCACATCGTTCCAGTTCCTATCCACCTGGAGGTCCGGACCAAACCAGACCTCGAGCAATTTAACCGGTCCCTCTGACCAGCGTCCCACGACGCTATCAGAAGGCATGGACTTGCCTCTCCAGGCGCCGAGCTGCAAGCCCACTGACTTGTCCTGGTTAATCTTTGCTCCTGTCATCATTTCGTATTCTTTTAGAGTGGTGCCGACCACCTCGATTTCCGTCGTGTCCGACACCATTACTGTGACGTCGTCCGCATATGCCGACACAGATTCTCCACGTCCCAGTTGAAACGAGATGCCCCTCAGCACCTCCAGTTTCCGCAGTAATGGCTCGAGATCCAGTACATAGAGAAGAGATTAGAGAGGACATCCTGGCGGACTGAGCGTGTGATGCGAAATGGTTCCGAAAGGTGGCCGTTTACTCTGACCACCGAGCAAATGCCGCTGTAGATTGAAACGATCCAGCCTCTGAAGACGGGACCGAAACCAGCCGCCTTGAGGACAGCCGCCAAATATTGATGGTCGACCCTATCGAAAGCTTTCGATTGATCCAAATTGATCAGAGCCCCACCGAAGCTAGTTTGGTTACCCACCCGCTCTATGGTGTATCGCATGAGGTAGAGGTTGTCGTGGATAGATCTGCCCGGGATAGCGCACCTCTGCGCTTTCCCGATCAGACTACCAACGACAAGCGCCAACATCTTCGCTAATACCTTGACCAAAATCTTAAACTCTGTGTTCAACAGAGTTATGGGCCAGAAATTATCAATGATGTACTCCTTGTTCGGGTCCTTCTTTAGCAGTGCCACTACTCCTCGGCTTACAGAACTGGGGATTCTCCCATTTTGCTTCCAGTTACAGTAGATGTCTACCAGAAGTTCGCCGAACAAGTCTGGCATGTAAACGTAAAGCTCGTAGGGCAGACCATCCAAACCAGACGATTTACCCCTCGAACAACACATATCGATAACCGTATCTCCTCAGCTATTATCGGCTTTTCCCAGCACTTCGCATCCTCCATCGAGAGTCGCGGCAGGCCGTCGAGTTAGGCATCAAAGACTACGCCTGTGTCCGACCGACCACTCATCCAGAACAGTTGAGCAAGTGCTGCTGAAAAGCTGCACATATCTGATTGGAACACAGTAGCACGCGCCCATCCCGGTCCGAATTGTGGCTTTGTTGCAACGTTATACCTCCGCGACCAGGACCCATCGAACAGCTTTCGTTCCTTCATGTCTTAGCGCACGTGACTTAGCTCTGACAACATAACCTTCGTGTTTCGCGTTGACGAAATGGTCAAGGGCCATTTTCGCCGCTAGCACGTCGGTAGCGATGCTTTCCTAATCGCCTCTTCTAATTTCACTCACTAATCTGTTTCTTTTTATCACTAATTCCTTGCTAAAATCTATTGACTCTGTTCTAATCGCCCACTTTAGGGCGCCCCACCACCAGCTGTTGACGATTGCCCCTGCCAACGACCACCTAACTAAGTTTCTAATCCGGTCTCAGTAAGCTTGGCGCGCCGGGAAAGACGTGTTCAGCTTCCAGTGACCAGGTCCCTGCCCATGAAGCCTATCTAGGTCGACCGTACAGATCACAAATTTGTGGTCTATGCAGCCGACCACTTTGAGTTGTGAACAACCTATGTTATCCCTATCTGCTAGCCTACAGAATACTCTATCTAAACACGATCTGGATGATCCGATGCTGTTTGCCCATGTCCACAATGGCGCATTCGGGAAATCTAGTCGGTACCTGTCAGACAGTTGGAACCGACTGAGCAGGTTTGTGAGGCTTTGCACCCCCTCTCCTATCAGCTAGCCCCACACAGGCCAAACGTTCATCCAAGATGGCGTTCCAATCGCCCACTAAAGAGCAGGACGTTCCCAGGAAAATCTCCAGACGCCTAAAGAAATATGGCCGCCCTGCCTCTGTTGGGGCATAGACGGCCACTAGTCTGCACCACCTTCACTACTGTTCATATCAAGGACCACCAACTTACCGTTCGGGTCAAGGTAGATCGTCTGTACCTCGAAATCCAAGCCTTTCCGAAAAATACAGCCCCCCCCCCATTCAGGGCCGGCTAAGAGATGCATACACCTCGTAGCCGTCGAAGATGGGCGCCAGTGTGTGCGTGTCGGAAATCCTGGTCTCACTGACTGCTATCACATCTATATCTAGTGACCTGAGGTCGTTGAGAAGGCGACCCTGCTTCTAGGGTGACCCCCAGGCCGCGTGCATTTATATAGCCCACTCTCAAAGCTTCCATGTTGATAGGGTAGAAGGAAAAGAAAAGGGGTCACTTACCCTAATGGATTTCCTGGTGTCGATCGAGGTGTGTCCACCTCTATGCCCACCTGGGGTTTTTGCTTGAGGAAGTTCTTTTTTATTCTGTTCGTGGCCATGACTTTGGGGTTACCAACGTCATGAGGAAACCTCTCTCTCATTTTTTGTAGGTCTCCGGGGGGAGTCTAACCATTTTAAGGTCATTGGGGACTTTAACTATGCCTGAGATGAAAGCCTCTCCATCCGTCTCAATGTCCTCTCTTTGTGCTATGTAGGACAATAGTTCTTTTTTTCTTACTAGCACACAGTTGGGTGCGGGTGCGATTTGTTGTTGTTGTTGTTGTGAGTGGGGTTGTGTGTTTAGTTTGGTGTTGTTGTTGTTGGATTTCTGTGTTTGACTGCTGCTGATTCTCTTGTGTGTTTGTTGCTGTTGGTGGTGGAGGTGGTAGTGGTGATGGTGTATTTGTTGTTGTTGTGGATTTCGCTGTCTCTGTTATTGATGGGGAATTGGATGTAGTGTCATGTGCACGTGTTTTTTCTTTTTCTTTTTTTTCTTTTTTAGTTTTTTTCTTTTTGAGGGTTCCCCCGCATCACCGCAAGTGGAGGTTGCCGAGTCGGATAATTCCGACTCGGACGGGGATAGGTGTATGGTTTCGCGTGTGTGCGTGTCTATGTGTGTGCATGTAGGAGGGGGAGAGAGAGGGCGGAAGTGATTGGTTGGGGTTTCCTCTGGGTGGTGAATTTTTTGCTCCTTGATGTTTCTGCTGTTGTGGAAGCTGCTCTTGCCACTGCTGCTACTGCAACCGCTGCTGCTACTGCAACCGCTGCTGCTACTGCAACCGCTGCTGCTACTGCAACCGCTGCTACTACTGCAACCGCTGCTGCTACTGCAACCGCTGCTGCTACTGCAACCGCTGCTGCTGGCGACCCAGGTGTCGTGGTTGTTGTTGGTGCTGCTGATGGTGCTTTTGTCACGGCCACTGCTGCAGCTGTCGGTGCCGCCTTTGTTGCTGTTGTTGTCGCTGCTGTTGTTGTAGCTGCTGTTGTTGGTGTTGGTACTGATGTTATTGTTGTTGTTGTTGCTCCTTTCTTTTTTTCCTGCTGCTTTTGCTGTTGCTGCCTGTGTTGTTGCACGCTGTTGTTGTTTTTGCGGCGATGGTGTTAGCAACAATGGGGCCCTCCTATTTTCCCCTGTCCTGCTGTGGTTGCGTGGGCAGAGGGCTCTCAGATGGTCAATGGCGCCGCATAAGTGGCATCGGAATTTTCGGCCCTCCACCACTATATGTAGCTCCACCCCATACGGAAGAGCGATGAGGTCTGGGATCTTTTCAAGATTCTCTAGTTTCACCTGGAGAAGAATCTCCAGTGTGGTCCCAGACCAAATCTCCCTCTCCGACCTTTTCACATCCAGCAGGGTGTCGCTCCCCTTCAGCACCACACAGGATAGAATCCACCCGAGATCCATCCCCGGTCGGATACCCTGTATTTTGACTTTTGCAGTCCTTGTTCCTAAATATATGTGGTAGAGGGTGAACTCTTCACTCCGCTAGGAGACCATGGGGTGTTGCAGGGCGAGGGCCTCAGTCTTAAATAAGTCCTCGACCGCGCCGAACTTCTTTGCTCTGGACACGTGCTGAATATCATGCCACACGCTTCGGAGAGCCCTTTCTACTTGAGCATGAGTCACCATTTCCAGGCGACGGCTCTTCACTGACACGAAGTGGTAGCCGATTGTCTTCCGCGCTGTTTCCTCCAGGATTTCAGTCGGGGGCACCAGGATCACCCTCTCCCCACAATTTTCCTAAAGCGGGCGGCCTCTTCCTGCCTGGCTCGCTTGTCTTCTATTGTGATGCTGTGCAGTTGTTGGTGGGAAGCCAACCCTGCAAAAGAGAGCTTGTCTGAGCGGCCGCCACTGTTGTTGTTGTTGTTGTTGTTGTTGTTGTTGTTGTTGTTGTTTTTCTTGTTCAAATGTAAAGAAATGTTTCCAAGAAAACTTTTCAGTAACATTTTCAGAGTTACTGCTTAAACATTTGGCAATGTTATGAAGTGGAGATATAATTATAGATAAACATGTAGACATATAAGCATGGCACATGTATTTTTGTATGAACACGGTGCAGTCTCATATATGAATTAACTATGTAATATAGTGAATTAGAAAACTTCGATAAACTGAGATTATCCATGCAATTAGTAGACAAAGAACTCCCTCTGAAGGTGGTAAATTCTACAAACCACAAGGAGAGAGCTCCAATAAGATTAATTAATTGAAATGCTTGAAAAATGAAATACCGTATGGTGGTGGATCTTCTCATTAAAGCCTACTGTTCACAGCAACAGCCATGTTTCAGTCTAACAGAGATCAGTATATATATATATATATATATAAATAC
>JAOPJM010339410.1:0-11730 GCA_027124095.1 Muusoctopus leioderma | reverse complement strand
GGCCAACAATCCCCAGTACTTGACTGGTACTTTATTTTATCGTCCCCGGAAGGATGAAAGGCAAAGTTGACCTCGGCAATAATAATAATAAGAAGAAGAATAAGAAGAAAACGTGAGAATAAGAATAATGGATGTCCTTAGGTTCTGCAAAGGCTCAGTAGGTTTAAGCTGGTGTCATGGGGGAAAACCCGACAAAAAAGGCAACTCGAACGCAACCAGTCCTATTGCCATATTCGAAGACAACTGTGGAAGTGAGGGGAGTAACCAAGGTGTAGCTGAGGTCGTCATCAAGCCCATAAAGAAGAACCGTCTGGAGGAGAAACCGAACAAACAGACCAACAAACCAAATTTCACTGGTCAAAAACCAAAACCAGAAATAATGACAGAGGCCTCCAGAAATAAGAATGGAGACACCAAAGGGAAACAAAAGATCCTCATATTTACCTGCAAGTCTTACTTCATAGGCCCCTCTGGAATGGAGACGATGGTGCAAACTGTCGTTTAGCTCGTCCGAAGCCCTGTCACAACTGCGGCAGACGATGTAACTTTCCCTCACAGGACCAACAGCGACGCCTGAAGAAAACGCAGGGCATACCGCCAGCTCCCAATCAGAGGAAAACATGCAGATGTGGTTCGCACCACTCCGAGAAGAGGAGAGGACAGTATGCAAATGTACTGAAAACGGCATCAGCGGAGCAAAACAACTTTTTAACACAGCACAAAACATTGTTCATCAGCTGACCTGGCGACATCAGATGCAAAACCAAAATCATGCTCACCAACACTCGAGGCCACCACAAGTAACAGATCCAGGGTGGCCACCACTGACTTCCACCCAAATGGCAAATCAACATTTCTACTGAATACCAGAGGCCTGTTATAACTTAGTAACAGAAGTAAAATCTCCTACCTCAGTGACCTTGCCGCATGCAATCAAGCATTATGTATAGCGCTCACAGAAACGCATCTAATACCCAATATAGAAGATGCGGAAATACACATACCAAAGTATGTTGTATTTCATACTGACAGAAAAGAAAGGAGTCATGGTGGAGTTGCAATGTACATCCACGAGGATGTAACACCTCTAGTCCTGCTGTCACATTGAAACTCGGTTTGTGACACACTAATAGTGCATATAGTACAACTCGAAATAGTTATATGTACCACATATCGCCCACCAGATGCTCCTAATCATAAGGATAAGTCTGAAGACTGCTTCACAAAAATAGAAGCAGTACTAATAAAACTGGGCCAACACATACATTTACTTCTTTTGGGAGACTTCAACCTACCCAATGTCTCAGCAAGCCTTCTAAAAACATGCAAACGAGCCCTAGCAAAACTACTGCAGTTACTCTTCCAGAGGTTCCTTGCAAGCGGTAAGCTTCCAAACAAGCCAAAGGAAGGGAAAATATTTTGAATTCATCCTGTGATCTGTTGATATATTCCAGAACTGCTTTTAATATATATTCAACTGTCTTTTCACATTTTGCAAATACTATTATGTTTTCTTTAAAAGTGTTTTATAACGCTTGAGAATATCTTCGTTGTGTATTACTACTATCTTTAGGAACATTAAAATATAAAAGTAGGATCGAAGACATATTCCTATACACATTATATTTACTCTCTATCACAAGGAATACATTGTTCTTTAAAGGAAAAACATTGCCCTCCGATATTACTTTGCAGTTTCAATCCCTAGTTGCAGCAACTTTTGTTTGCTCCATCCTTCAACCCCATAATTTCGTCTCTTGAAAATATACGCTTATGTGTTTTGCTAAAATGAAAAGGGAGGAGTTACCGTTTTTAATAAAGTACAATTGAAAGCTTAATGTGTGACTCGATCTCAAATCGTGCTAGTAATCACTGCACAAAGAACACATCATTCTCTCCTTTTCTTATATACATATACTGGGCATATACATACACTGGGCTCTGTACTTAGTCATGAAGAAGAAACCCCAGGTGCACGATCATGTTTTCTCTGTATAGATTACATATCACAGACGTTGTCAATCCTCTAATAAATGAATGAAAATCAAAATTATTTCCTATAGATCTAGAGCTTCGATCCTACAAAAAGTTACCAATATTCACTAGATTACTATATTTAAAACATAAAGATTTCTACAATATCCAGCATAAACGAAGTTACCAATAAAAAGGTAAATCTATATTTGGACATCTTTCATTGTTTGAATAGTTATAGATGAGATGCATTATTGTCTGAAAATTACAAAATATATCAAATGTTGTCTGTTGTATATTTCTAGATTTCCAATTCTCTGAGAGACCAGAACTTAAGCAATACATATTACATTTTATATCCCAAAATAAATAAGTTTTACACAAGGGAAGAGAACATTTCAGTAAGCATTTCAAAATAATATCTACTCTTATTTTTACTGGTGTTTTATATTCAACAATAGTGAGCATATATATATATATATATATAGGTATGTATGTATGTATGTGTGTGTGTGTGTGTATGTGTGTGTGTGTGTATGCATGTATGTATGTATCTATTTATCTATCTATTTATCTCTCTATCTATCTATCTATGTATCTATCTATGTGTGTGAGTGTGTGCTTCGTTACTGGAATATCGACAAAGATAGCGACGGAGTTTAGCAGAGGAAAAGAAATAACATAACTTAAATCCCAGGTGACATGTATATGCCCTCTGAGCTGAAGTCTTCTGCCACAGGTTGCGTCAAGCTGAAGTAGTCTCAGATCATGTTACTAATTCAAGAATGTATGTCTGTATTTTGAAATATCCTCATTACAACATTAATGATCACATGATACATTCTTGTTCTACAGTAACACTGTTGTATTCAAATGCTGTCATTAGCTGGTTTATTGTAATATATTAAATGGGGGGGGGGTAGTTTAAAATATGGCGTGGAGTACATTACTGGATTGAATAATATAATGAAATTGTTTGAATTAATGTAAACATTGAGTGGATTTGCCGTACTTTATACAGTTGCTTATGTTGATGTTGGGTTAATTAATATTAGACATTAGGTGGATTAGAGGTATATATTGAGTGGGTTCATGTAAGATATTCGGACGATTACTATACATGAATGAAATATAGAATTCATGATAGGGAAACATTCATAAGATTTATTTCTGTTATGCTAATTTAATTTCTGATGTATTTGTATTTCACTAAACATGTCTACCTGATAATGCCTTAAACCAATCCGATTATATATTTATTCCCAATTGTTGAAATTGTTAAGTAATTATGGGCTATTTATATTCAGCATTCAAAATCAAGCATTACATTGCCGCATTTTACACAGAAATACTTGTCACGCTAATTGAGGACAAATTTGCCATTGCTGATATTTCAAATTACCCGTTGAAAATGCCTCAATTATTTTCATGTAACGTACAGTTATCTCATTCCAAATCAATTGTGTCAAGCAGTTAAATACTAATATAATTTGCCATTATTTAGCAAATACCATATCTATATTACAAGGGCCATTACAAATGATCCAATTCAAGTATCCATCTACTATATCACATATAACTAGAATTTGATTTAAATATCCATCATTCCCTGACTCTCAGTTTAAATTAATATTTATTATTTTCTATCCTCATCATTTCGTTAGCGAATACTATTATATAGTTTGTTTCACTCGCAGAACTGAAAGTTCATATGTAAACGTATTTTGAGACCACAGGTGTATAACACACAAGTCTGTTGGTGAAAAAATTACGATACCATATGTGTATAAGTATAATATTTGATTTACTTACTCGAGTCTACCTTTAAAAATGTTATTGCGTAATTTTATGTGAAAATGTGATGCCGTTGTTTAATATTTTACCTGGCACATTTCATAGAGGAAAAAGTAATTTCCAGGCTACATCAGACCAGGATTGTGCATTCGATTTCCTAGGGAAGCCGATATATTTTCGAAGAATACATTAGTTCTATTCAAGTAAAAATTGGTTATTTCTTAGTAATTATATTTAATGTGTGACACAAACAGATTGACCGAGAGTAATCGGTAGTATTTTCAATTGATTGTTAGTTATATATAATTATTTCCAATTGTATATATGTTTATACATACAACCATTTAGCAGAGGAGATATATTAATTTAAAGAGATCAGCCGGTGCTGCTGCTGCTGCAGCTACTACTACTACTACTACTACTACTACTACTACTACTACTACTACTACCACCACCACCACCAACAACAACAACAACAACAACAAGCATTTCTTTATTGTCCCAAAAGGCCCATATATACAATACAAAACATGTTATACAAAAGGGTTACAGAACATGTGGAGATGTACATATATATTATAAACAGGGAGTGGGTGGGTTAAAAAGTAATACAATATATTGAGACAGGTGAAAAATTTAGTAAAAGAAAATGAACAAACAAGAGCAACCCACCCACACAGAGGTGAGAATCCATCACTTAGGTAGGATTATGGCACCCCACAACTTTGACCACCTTCTGCTTCAATCACCTTCTACAAACTGGATCTCCTAGATTTACCCAGGAGCATCTTTGGCCTTAGTTGAGCTGTGAAGATTCCTCTGGGCAGTGATCCCTTAATTGTTGATAGACCACTGATGGGGGTCTTTGATAACCATCTATCATCTAGGGACACCTGGTATTCGTCACTGTCTCCCCCCTCACACAGCATAACATTTGTTTTGTTCTCTTGTAAATTTACCATCATATCAGTCAGGCTTTGGTTACTTCTTTGGATTGCCATGAAGTCCAGGCACTCCAGCCTCTTACTTGCTTTTAGTTTGAGTTAATTCTTTTATTTTCACTCCTTCTTTATTTTCTTGCTCTCTTCTACAGTTTACCACCTTTCCCCAAGCTTCATCTCCTCTCCATTGCTGCAAGATGATGGGGTGGAACTGCTGTTTGTAGCCTCTGGCCAACTCTGTTGGTGCCCTACTTTGTCAGCCCTTGGTGCTGGTGGCACTAAGGATGAGGCGATTTTGTTTGTCTCTGCTTCCACCCTAGCTATCACTGGAGCAGTGACTGGTCATACTATGGGAATAGAGGCAGCAACAGAAGCAGAAGCAACAATAGTCTTCATCTCAGGGGCCTGCTGTTGTTGCCACGTCTTCTGTTAACTGCTGCCTTCTTTTTTCCCTACATTTCCTCTTCTTCTGGGCAGAAGGCTCTCAAGTAGCATTTACTACTACATGTGTAGCAACTGGGCTTTCTATCTAGAACCACCAGTCTGATTGACCTCCTCTCCCCTATCTCCAGCATAGCCCTATGGTCATTGGGAGTTAGCAGGACCTAGAGGTCCATGCAGACTACACCTGACTACATGTTGTGGTGGGTCTCCTCCATGATCACCACATACCTGCACTATTGCACAAAGGTGATGACAAACCAAGGGTCACAATCTGTACCAGTATCTCTGGTTGCAATCCTCATATTCCTGAGAACCACGCACTATGGCATCAGCCTTTTGGCAGGCATGAAGCATACCAACCCTGTCTGTCTCCTCACTTGATTCTTGGTCTTAAAGACTAGGCACACATTTCCATGTGCCCTGCCCTGGTTGAGAGTGCACACCTCCTGCCAAACATTGGCCAGTGCTTTCTCCAGCTCCTCCTTTGAGGACATATGGAAACTCTCCCGGTTATTCACAACACAGAGGTATGTTACTTTCCTCCTTTCCCTGTCTTGAATAAATTCTTCAGGTAAGGAGGCACTGTGTTTCTCAACACAGTCCATCCATATTTTCTCCTTTTCATGTTGCTGATTCATATTGAGGAACTCCCTATCACCCACAACGTTAGTAAAAGATGAATTTTTGTTGTTGGTGCTGTTGTATTTTTTTTTGTTTAAGTTTGCATTTTCTCAAATTGTAACTGTTTGTGTTTATAATTATGTCTGTTTGTTTAATTCTTATTTACTTCTGTTTTTCATTTTTTTAAACTCTGTCTCTGTGTCTGCAAAACTTTGGAGAGTGTATACACTGCTACCACCATTGTGGTTAGCACCACCTCTCACTACTACAGAAGTGGCCATAATGAACCACTAATAAACAAAGCAAAATGAATGTTTGCAAAAATATATGTACTATATGTACACAATAAAATGTTTAAGGTTGAACCTTCTTTTCCAACCAGATAATTGGGATGGGGGATGTTTAAATATTCAAAAGTCCTTTGTTGGTGAAAAATTCCCAGAAAGTTTTTCCCATCAACTAATCCTGGAAGGAATCCCCTTCTAAGTTGAGCTCTGTAAATGCATACATCCATGGCAGCAGCAGCAGCAACAACAACAACATCAACAACAACAACAACGACGACGACGACGACGACGACGGCAGCAGCAGCAGCAGCAATAATTGTTTCTAACATAGGCGCAAGGCTTAGGAGGGACGGGTTAATTGATTTGATTGATTGCAATACTTGACGGGTAATTTATTTTATTGACAATGGAAGGATGAAAGGCAAAGTTAATCTTGGCAGGATTTGAACTCAGAAGGTAAAGAGCTGGGACAAATACTACAAGGTATTTTGTCTAATATTCTAAAGATTCAAATAGTAATGCTACTGTTCTCAACTTCAGGATGGCAGATCCCATTTGGTCATCAGCCTGCTAAGTCACATTCAGAGAGGAAATTGAGTTCTGACATTCCTGTGTTTCAAGGAATTTAGAATCCTGAGTGAAGTGAAATGATTTCGGCCGGTAACAGAGACCCGTTTGCAGATTGAGCTTATTAGGAGCCTACCTCTTGCTCTATGGTGCTGGATTGCACAAACTTACAAACGAAGATATTACTGACAAAACATACTTCATTAATTAAATGAAAAGAAATTGTCACATCAACATATATATGTTATATATATGTTATGTATTGTTATTTTGTGTCTATATCAAATATTACCATTATTTCTCAAATCATCCAAACAACAAAGAGTTTGGGAATCTATCATTGTTGTTTGTGTGACTACAAAACATTTTGAGAGATTGAAAATAGTGTTAGCACAATTTGCAAAGTATTTTGCAGGAGTCATGCTAAGAACACCTGTGCTGTAATTCCTGTTATGTATTAATTCACATATTAACTGGAATAGCTTTATTTTGGATTTGGGGGTCAAGGTGATAATTTTAAAACTGATTTGATCTTTAGCCTTCATTGGGTTTGCTGCAACTTCCAGAGTATCATCAACATTATATGGGTGCAGGTATGGCTGTGTAGTTAAACAGTTTGCTTTGCAACCATGTGGTTCTGGGTTATATCCCACTGCATGGTACTTTAGGAAAGTACCTTCTACAATAGCTCAGGTTGACCAATACCTTGCGAGTGGAAGTTGGTATATGGAAACTGGGTGGAAGCCCATTGGAGTTCCTGTTCTTGGGTGGTAGACTTAATCCATTACCTGGTTTAACACTACCATCTGACACTTGGGTGCCTTTAGCGGAGTCCACTGCTCTTCCTCCTCTGACTAAGCTATTAAAAGTGCGAGTGACACTATTGAACCATCACTCCATTAATTTATAATTTAATACCACTAGCATAAAATACAATTTCATTGCCTCAACAAATAATTGATAATTAATCATGGACTCTTTTAGCTAAACACAGTCTAAAAAATTCCATCAAATAAACATTGAATTTATTCCACTAATTACTATCAGCCAATCAGATTGACAACCAACCAAAAAATTTGTCTGAAATGATTATTTATCCTGAATTTCATTCTCATACATTGATTTATAATAAAAATGTAAATATGAATTTATTCATTATTTTTATTTTTGTTCATTTAAACATTTTTTTTTTCTTTAGCAATTTTACTCTCTATTTTCATCTTTTGGTAATGAGTGAATAATTTTCAACTAGTTGGTCATTTACCAGCTTAAACAGCCCGGGGAACCATGATACATTGGTACCTTATCTAATCTTCATTAACCAACAAAGTAATTGAGAAATTGGGGGGAAAAAAAACATCAGTATAAAAATGTAATTATAACTGTATTTGGCTTGTATCTTCAGATGTTTTTCTCTTAGTCTACATCATTTTCCAAAATGGTTTGAATGGAAAATACCTGAACTGGACATTTGTGTGTCAAAATTATCTAATATTGTAGACATTCAGACACCATAGTTTTTGGATCAATCTGCTTCTTCAACACACAACATTACTATTTAAATTTTGATTGTTAGAACACTCATTCCTTTATCGTTCATTGATAACAACCTGTTAAAGGCAATTCTGGTGATATAATTTGGCAATTGCTAAAGTTATTTTATTACTTGGTGTAAAGATCAATGAACAGTCTTGGTAGACTTTCCATAATGTGTTTACACCTAAATCAGTGAACATGTTACTGACATATGAAGAACCTCAAAGGAAGCTTGAAATTATAATAGTTCAAGATTGTATTCTCTTATTAACTTGGGTTTTAACCCAAAACAACAAATGTTTATATATGCATAATAGATAATGACATATGCTGTGAGAGGAAAGATAGATATAATTAGTATTTATCAAATCATCTTCACCTTCAATATGTAACATATGTTTATTTAATTTACATCTAATTCAGAGAACATGTGCTCAAGTATACTAGGCCATAAAACAATTTAGAGATTTGAAATTGCCAAAGTCTAGTTATTAATCTTAGGATCTACTTAACTTGGATTTTAATACAAAATGATCTTCAAAGTAAGACCAAGTGTCATTACATACACATAATAAATTGCATCATATACTGTGAGGGGAAAGGTATATTTAACCTTCATGAATTATTGTCTCTTATATATATTTGAAGCCTGACACTTTTATGGCAGGAGAAAATCAGGTATTGTGATATTCATATATTTTCTAAGAGTATTATTGATATAAATGAAGAGAAATGGTTTTAGGTATGAGAAACCAAGTAGTCAAGTACTCTGCTCACCAAGAACTTATGTCTACCTCTTTAACACTAAGTTATCCATCATGAACCTATTGTTTACTATCCAAAACTATATCCTAATAATTTTATTTGGGTCACCAAATAAAAATTGGAATGTATTTTTTAGTGTTGTTGTTTGCTACCAAATAATAGTGGTTTTTGTAATGATATTTTGAAAAAACACTGATTTCACAAAACAGTATAAAGCAAGCATAAAAATCACCAAAGTAATTTGTATTAATTATTGTTTACTGCGGTGTGGTGGAATGGCAGAAACAGCAGAGAAAATAGGTCAGCAGATGTGACTATAACCTCCTCTACAATTTGGGGCCATAGGTGATATAGTAGAGTGCAATACTACATTTATACTATCCTGATTTGAGTTCCAATCCTGTTTAGATCAGTTTAATGTTTTCTATGTCCAAGAATAGTAAAATAAGGATAAGCAGAATTTACAATAGTTTTCCTCTCTATGGAGACCTTGTGCAAGCTTCAGTAAATTCTTTTATTAATGGTTTCGTCTGGAGACTATATTTAAAAGTTGGCAACTATAATGTTAATTTGTGAACCACATTGGTTACTTTTGCATTAGTGATTATGTTACTGATGGTGGATGTTATGTTTTTGCCAGTACTACAGTGCACAAAGAACTGTTAAGTTAACAATATGTGATGGTAGATTTAAAATATTGCGCATTGACAAATGTGAACCAAAAAACTCTAGCTTGTTCTATGTTTCACTTTTGTCTGTACACAATGAACCAGGAATGATTAAGTTTAGGAAAAGCCCAATATTAAAGTTGTCAATTCAGACCTATGGTCATATATTCACTGTCATATATATCAAATAAATTTACTTAAGGATTCTCTCATCCCTACTTCAGCAAGTACAGTGAAGTCTATACTTTTCTAAGGAGGTCTAACGAGACTAAACATGTCTGGAGTTATCTCCCATACTTGCTGGAATAATTAAAATATTATTAGTGACTGACTAATATTGACTTTTCCTCACTGCATAATTATTTCTAATTCGTGTTTTAATGCCCATTGCCTTAAATATGTTAACAAAACTCAACTATATCAAAGAAAGGTTGTTTGTATTATATATAGGTTTGCTAAATTAGAGATGATAGACCCCATATCAACAATGTCACAACAGTTGCTCACTAACTTCTTTTCTCTATCATCATGTTTGTGTGTGTGTGTGTGTGTGTGTGTGCGCGCACGCATGCATGCATGTGTGAGTGTGTGCATGTATGTGTGTATGTGCGTGTGTGTATGTATGTGTGTGTGTGTTTCTCTCTCTACCTCTCTCTCTCTCTCTTTTCATAAAGTTGTTACATGTTGACTTACAGAATTTTTGTCCCCAAACTCTGAAGAATTAGTAGAGGTATAAATGTTTAGTAAATGGTATTGCTATCCTCAAGGTTCAATAAGGATGATGATGGTGATTAGATGATGAAGATGATGATGGTGATTAGATGATGAAGATGATGATGGTGATTAGATGATGAAGATGATGCGTTTTAATATCTGCTATTCCATCCAACAGAATTACTCATATCTGCATGAAAAAAACCCACCAAAAAACCTCAAAAAACTATACATGATAATGAAAATAAATATGATGATGATGACCATGATGAGGGTGATGATGATGATGATGATGATGACAACCATGATGAGAGTAATGATGGTGATGATGATGATGATGATGATGATGATGAGTATGATCATGATCATGATGATGATGATGATGATGATGATGATGATGATGATGATGATGAGGAGGAGGAGGAGGAGGAGGAAGAAAATGACGATGATGATGATGATGAGGAGGATGAGGAGGAGGAAAAAAGAGAGATGACGAAGATGATGATGATGATGATGATGATGAAGATGATGATAACGCAGATGATGATGTTTAATCCATGCCTTTTATAATTAATTTTTATAAATGTTAATAGAGTGTTTTACGAAAAAATTAAAAAACAAAAAAATATTAAGTGGAAAATAAGAGTTCAACTTCACTCATTAGATATTTCAGCTTGCTTCTGTTTTGGGTCAACATATTATTTTATGATTTTCTTTCTCTTTTTTTTCTTTCTACTAGTTTGGTCAGTAAAACCACCACCACCACCACTACCACCACCTCCACCAGCTGCTGCTGCTACTACTACTACTACTACTACTACTACTACTACTACTACTACTACTACTACTACTACTACTACAGCTGCTGCAGTTTCTGCTGCAGTTTCTGCTGCTGTTGCTGCTACTACTACTGCGTCTTTGCCTTCTGTACAGCCTAACCCTCTGTTTACTTCATCTTGTTGTAATTAGCCTCCTACCTGTCTTCTTTCTCCTTCCTTCACTCCATTTCATTAATTTCTCCTGTTGTCACTATTTCTCCTCAACAAACATATTCCTAAAGAACTCACCTAGTGAGGAAGGGGAGGAGGGAATAATTTTTTAGCAGCAATGGCTAACCCTTTTGATACCAATCCACCTGAAACCACCCCTGGTTCTATGATAAAAATCCATTCGTTTTAAAGTGTTCATACTTAAATATAAACCTTCCATTATAAATTTATGTAAGAAGTTTTTCTTAAGTTATGTTCCAAACACCAACTTAATAATGAGAAAGTTAGTTATTTTACTAAATCTTTCCAAATTCTTGATTATTTAAAAAATTAATTGAAAATCATAGACAGTGTAGACCAGGCATGTCAAACACGCGGCCCGCGGGCCATATGCGGCCCTCTTCAAGCACTGATGTGGCCCATCGAATGT
>JAOPJM010339001.1:0-11733 GCA_027124095.1 Muusoctopus leioderma | reverse complement strand
ACACCATCCCAAAGGCGAAATATACGGGTATCCAGTAGCTTGCCGAAACCTTGGTAACCAAATAAAATGATCTAAAACTCTGTCACTCTTCTTAATTATTTATATATATATATATATATATTCTTTTATTCTTTTACTGGTTTCAGTCATTGGACTACAGTCATACTGGGGCACTGCCTTGAAGGCTCTTTAATCAATCATATCAACCCCAATGCTTATTTCAGTCTGGTACTTATTTTATCAATCCCTATTTGCCAAACTATTAAGTAATGAGACATAAAGAGACACGGCATAAATAACTACACCAGTTTTTAGACCAGTGTAAACTCAGACACAGACACAGATACACACACACATATATATGACGGGCTTCTGCATAGTTTCCATCTACCAAATTACCCTCACATGGTATTGGTCAGCTCAAGGCTATAATAGAAGACACTTGTGCAAGGTGCCATGTAATGGAATCCAACCCAGAACCCTGTGGATGAGAAGCGAACGTCCTTACCACACAGCCATGCCTTGAACAAATATATATATATATAGTCGGAGTTCAGTGTTAGCTGGCAGGCTTCAGACAATATGAAGTATTCATTATTTTATAAATATTAATGTTTAATGTCACAAGGGACATGTATTTTAAATGTGCGGCTTGTCTACAGATGGGTTCATACTTGTTTACATTTATTAGAGCAGTCAAGTTTCATTTCACTGTTATATTTTGTCAGGTAGAAGTTATTCTGATGGTGGCTTTTGGATATAATCTCTGTTTTTTTACTTATCCTATCAAATTGCTGAATTAAGACAGGGTAATTTTCAGCAGTATTGAGTTGACATTACCTTTCTCTGTTTATATACGGCATGGTGTGTTTTACTGTTGACCATTCAAATATTGATATAGTTGGCACACAAATCCTTCAGTCTCTAGACATGTTTATATAAATCTGTGGTGTTTCTTTTTTAATTTATTCCTGATGGTGGATGTTTGCTTGAGAAAACAGCTTTTGAAGCTGCCATTGCACATACCAACATATCATTTCTCTCTTTTTCTGCTACCCACTTGCAATGTTACTTTGGCTTTATATACAGCTACTTTAATTAAGCATTTGCTGTTGAATGGGTAGTTTTACTTAACTCTGAAATTGACTCAGGGTTCCTGGATGATGTTTTGGTTAGCCCCTCACCATCATTATGATGCTACTAACTGCAGCTGTAACTGACTGTAATGTTGTTATTTTTTAATAACTGATGGTACATTGGACTGGCTAGGAAGTGTCTGCTGATTAATGTTAAGAACTTCTTAGCTCATTAGTTACTACATTCTTTCTCAAAAGTAGGTTAAACCAGATGATGTCATGCTTTCTGGATTTCTTTAACAGCTGCTCACTCCTGGATGACAAGTTAATATTTTATTTAAATCCACTTTTTGAGTGTTATTGTAATAGTTGGCAGCTTTGTTAAAGGTTGTCCTATCTTTGGACATATGAGATATTCTGTTTATATTACTAACTGAATAATTTATTATATTGGGCTGGAGAGAAGAACCCTAGTTATGTTTATGGAAAGCAGATGTAAAATGATGATCCTGTAGCATAGCAGCACTCGTTGACCGATAGCAAACTCGGTTATAATTGGCGCATTTAGGAATATGAACTTCGTTCATCCTTCACCTTGGTAAGCACGCCCTAATGGCGTGGTGTACACGTGATAAGCCATATTGTCACGGGCGATTCACCAAACTCGGAAGTAGACTCTTCCGGCCAAGTTCCCGCCAAGACTCCATATAGAATGTTCGATTCGTTCTATATGAACACTATAAATAGACTGCGAATTAGCCCAGACTCCAGTTCGGCTCCAGTTGCCGCACGAGCCCACGCTGGCTTGTGGCTGAGCGAACTCACCGCACCACAAACACACACACACAGACAAACATATCTCTACAGACAAACATATCTTTCCTTCCTCTTCTGTGTTCCTCGCTATCGAGACAATTACCTTTAGCACACACGCGCTTCTCTACTTCGCCCATGCTGTCTCGGCCAACGAGTCCCTGTATTAGGTTCCTGTCAAATGTACTTGACGCAGTAGTCGCGTTCCTAATATTCTCCGGGCTCAGCTTAGAGATATTCCATGGGCGACAGAGATAGCGAAATCACTGCACACACGCATACATCACAACCAAATATCAACCATATGTCTCAGGTCCGTGTATCGCTTTCAATATATTCTATATACACATCGGTTGTTGATGGTGGTCGTCAACAGCCGATCACAACACTTATTTATATTGGTTGTTAACGACTTTGGTTAACAACCAATATATTTACCCCCCGCCAAAGTGGTGACCCTGAGAAAGAATCACGCAGCCTTCAACTTTCAACCTGCAGACTTCAACTTTCAAACTTCAGCCTTCATTCTCCATTTCTTCATCGAGTCGGCAACTTATTTTCGGTGACGCTAATCGTCACTAGCGCCCGGTGGACGTACTGGCATCATAGCAACAGCAACAACTATTTTCGCCGTCACCGCCATGGAACAACGCAGCTACAACTAACTTCGCCGTTCGCCGCCATGGAACAACGCTCCAGCTTCGTTTGTGCTATCTCACCCAATTTCGGACGCCAGGCTTTATGCTTTGCGTTAAAGCGTCCGATCTCTGTCGTGGGAAGCACATGAAACAGCATATGCGCCACTGCTTCACGACTCAGCAACTCCAGCGACATCTTACGTTGGTGATCACCGCCAACCAACAACACTGTCGCCGCCATCGCTTCAAGTTGACTTCTCTGCCACGCCAGTACTACCACACCGTCACCATCGCCGCTACTACTATCGCAGCCATCATCACCACCACCACCAGCTAGCGACACCTTTTCTGTATGCATACGTACAACCAACTTCAACAGTTTGTTTTCCTCGCTGCAGGATTTTTTTTGTTGTTTAAAAGAAGAAAAAAGGACTATTGTACATTCATTTTTTCTCGATTGTTCTTTTTACACATATTTCCTTTTTTTTTTGGTTCTCCAAAGACATTACGGATTGTAAAAAAGAAAAAATAAGAGAAAAACAGACATTTTTACATATTCCTTTTTCTTTTCTTTGTTAAAGACATTTGAACATTTATTTTTTCTTCTTTTGTTCATCTTACATACATTTTCTTTGCCTTCGCATTTCGTTTATTTTGCATCTCTGTTCTTTCTGCATGTTGCTTCATTGTTCTGTATACACATGTGCGCATATACATTTTTGCCATTTACACAATTATACATAGTCGCATACACATTTATGTATACATACGCACAAAATATACATTCCAGTCTACGAGTTTGCAACTGTTTATCCTTTAGCAAACTATTTTGTTTGTTCTAAACAAAGACCGTCCGTATATTATTTTCTACGGACCTGTGTGTTCTTCCTAGACACGAACGCAGCTAATGCTGGCTTGCTTAAGCCACCGTCTTTTCAAAGACGCACCACACATGTGTGATACAGCATTACCGGATTTCTCTCTCCACCAAATTCCCTCCATTTTTCCGGCTCATTCGGTCTCCTATACCGAGTCCAGGGTTTTCTGCCACTCAGGTTTGATTTTCTTTATCGACCTTTCTGTCTAGGGAGGGGGTACTGTAGCGTAGCAGTCCTCCTGGCAGATAACACACTCATTGACCTATAACAAACTCGTCTATAGGTGGCGCGTAAAGGAAAATGAACTCCGTTCAACCTTCACCTCGATCACGCGCTATCGGCTACAGGCACTAAGAATAGTCAACTTAGTGCACGTGATATTCAGTATTGTCACTGATGATATTCACCATTGGCACACGTGATGAGCCAGCTTATCACTCATGCGACTTCGAATCGGAAGTAGACTCTTCCGGTGATTTGCCGCCGAAACTGCCGATAGAACATTCCGTTCTGTTCTATATGGGCCCTATAAATAGACCGCGAATCAGCCCACACATTAGTTCGTTCCAGTTGTCTCACTAGACCACATCGGCTGTGGCTGAACGAACTCACTGCATCCACACACACACAGACAAACATCAACTACATGTTTCTTCCTTCCTGTGTCCCTCGCTATCGAGGCCATTACTTTTATCACACACGCATCTCTGCGTCGCCATTCTGTCTCAGCCGCGGGGCCCTTTATTAGGTTCCCGTCAGAATCACTTGACGCCGTCGCCTTGTTCCTAATATTGTCCGGTCTCGGCTTGGAGATATTCAATCGGCGACAGAGATAGCAATCACTGCACGCATACATACACACAGACTAACATCAACTATATGTCTCATATCCGTGTTCCGCTTTCTGTATACATATATCTTGTAATGTTCACCTTCATCCATGTACACCTTTATTCTCAGGCGCTCGACCGAGAAAAGGTCACCTACTGTAAATAAACATATATATTGTAACTAAACACAAATGCCGACTCTTCACTCGTTTCACATTCACATCGGTTGTTGACGGTGGTCAACAGCCGATAAACATTTATTTATATTGGTTGTTAACGACTGTGGTTAACAACCAATATATTCGAACCACCAAAAGTGGAAGGGTGAGATTAACAATAATGATAAAGGCACATTAATAAATAGGAAATAATAAATAGGTCTGACAATACAAAAACAGTAGAATGATAGGAAAGAGAGAAAAGATTCCTGGAATGGGATGTGCGTGCATGTGCGTAAAAGCAGATCTCAGGATGCTGAACCTCAGGAAGGAGAAGACGAGAGATTGCGAGAAGTGGCGAGAATAACAATTGTTTCTAACATAGGCACAAGGCCAGAATTTTGGGGGGAGGGTTAAGTTGATTACATTGACCCCAGTACTTGACTGATACTTTGTTTATCGACCCCAGAAGGATGAAAGGCAAAATTAGACTCAGGCGGGATTCGAACTCAGAACGTAAAAAGCTGAAACAAATACTGCAAGGCATTTTTGTCCAGCACTGTGGTATTAGCCTAAATACAATATAGACAGCGTTCTTATCTATGATAAAGTTCACAAGAAGATTCGTCTTATAATAATAACAACAACAACAACAGCAGCAACAACAACAATAGCAGCAGCAGCGGCAGCAGCAGCAGCAGCAGCAGTGGTAGCAGCAGCAACAACAACAACAATTGTTTCTAACATAGGGCACAAGGTCAGAAATTTCATAGCGGGGCGTAAGTCGATTACATTGACCCCAGCACTTGAAGGGTACTTTGTTTATCGATCCCAGAAGGATGAAAGGCAAAATTGGCCTCGGCAGGATTTGAACTCAGAGCGTAAAAAGCCGAAACAAATACTGCAAGGCATTTTTGTCCAACACTGTGGTATTAGCCTAAATACAATATAGACAGCGTTCTTATCTGTGATAGATTTTACAAGAAGATTCCTCTTGTAATATAAACAGCAATAATAATAACAATAATTGATTCAAACATAGACACAAGGACAGAAATTTTGAGGGAGAGGAATGGTCAATATAATTGACTCCAGTATTTCACTGGTAATGTATTATATTGACCCTGGAAAGATGAAAGGCAAAGTTGGCCCTGGTATCATTTGAAATCAGAACGCAAACAGCCAGAACAAATACCACAAGGTATTTTGTCTGATGCCCTAATAATTCTGCCAATCCACCATCCTTAAATAATAATGATTTCTTTTATTTGCCACCGGGGCAACGGATGAAGGACAATTACAAAGACAGGCATAAAATGTGGTGATTTATATACAATAGGCGCAGGCATGGCTGTGTGGTTAAGGAGTTTGCTTCGTAACCACGTGGTTTCGGGTTCAGTCCCACTGCGTGGCACCTTGGGAAAGTGTCTTCTGCTATAGCCTCGGGCCGACCAATGCCTTGTGAGGGAATTCGGTAGACGGAAGCTGTAGTAGCCCGTCGTATATATATATATATATGTATGTATATGTGTGTGTGTGTGTTTGTGTTCATTTATGTCCCGTAACTTAGCAGTTCGGCTAAGAGACCAATAGAATAAGTACCAGACTTTAAAAAATATGTTCTGGGGTCGATATGATCGGCTAAAACCCTTCAAGGTGGTGCCCCAGCATGGCCGCAGTCTAATGACTGAAACAAGTAAAAGAGTAAAAGAATATTGAATGAGTAAAAAAAAAAAAAAAAAAAAGAACATGAAATCTAAGTATACATGGTATACAAATAATGATGAATGGTGATGATGTAGTCCTCCTGATACAGAAGGACCTCCATCTAGGGCCAGTCGAGGAACCCCACTGATCACTAAGAGCAAGTGCTCTCTCCAACTATTGTTCGCTGACCTACATGCACATACTTGGAGCAGTTCCATCCACTCTTGCCATTTTCGCCACTCGTACCAACCTTTCATTAAACTCACTTGAGGACAGCACTTCCCTCTCCACTCTCGCCTTCCTTTTCAAGTGAAACTTAAAAAAGTCAATGAGGGCTCGACCAAAGAGGAAAGTGTTTGTCCTGGGACCTTTCAGCCTCATCCACCACAAAACCTCTTTCTCTGTAACCACCAAAGAGAGAAAAACTGCCTTCCCTGCCCGATTAAAGGAGGGCAGCAGGGCAATCATCAGAATGGACTCAGTTGACAGCCAGATCCATCCCACACATGACAGCAGCTGTTTGACAAAACTCCACAAGTCAGCAATGCCTGGACACTGAACGAGTGCGTGCAGAATGGTTTTGTTGCTCTGTGGACATCTCAGACAGGTCCATCTGACAGCACTTCCATGCCTGTAGAGTTTATCCCGAACTGGTAGTACCCCTCGGTAGCACTGCCAAGCCAACGACTTTTGGAAGTTATCCATAATGGTCCGCGACCTGAAAGTTCTCCAGAACAGACTAGCCAGTTCGTTATCGTCGACGCCCAGAGCTTCTCCGAGAATATCGTTGCTCTTCCCAACCACTAACCCTCTATAGATTGCAAGACTGGAACTTCCACCAATCCCATTGCCCGACTGGTAGAGAGCATTGAGTGCCTGATGACATTCCAGATTCCAGGTGCTTATTCTCAGTCTTTGCTTCATGCAGGAGTGCAGCTCCATCAAGTAGACAAGCCACGGAAAGATGTGCCTCACGAACTGCGATCAAACCCGCTCACTATCCAGGAATCTCTGCAGGTGGCACAGCCTGAGTGAGTGTCTGCACTATCAGCAGCCATGGCATGCCTAGCCTGCCATGCTGAGAGTGCTGGCTTCAGATGGACCACCTGACCAGTGGAACGTATCCTTCCACAATAAGTTGAAGAGCAGATGCTCCAATCTGGTCAGATGGAAACTGCAGCAAGGCACGATGGTCAGGCAGTAAACGATGACAGAGGTGATGTAGGCGTTCGCCACCTCTGCCTGACCTCTCCACCCATTTCTGGGTAAGACTGAGTAACTGCTCGTTACCTCGTCTCGGTTTCGGTCCACATGGAGGTCGGGGTCAAACCAAACCACAAGCAGTTTAACCGGTCTATTGGTCGACAATGTCCCAGTTTGAAAGGGATGCCCTAACCACTCCAGCTTCCATAGCAGTGGCTTGAGAGCCAGCAAGTACAGAAGATGCAAAAGGAGACACCCCTGACGGATGAGGCGCACAATGCCAAACAGTTCCAAGAGGTGGTCATTTACTCTGTCCAACATTGACTGTACATTGCAGTGATCCAGCCTCTGAAAATGGGGCCTGAAACAAGCTGCTTTCAGGACAGCTGCCAACTAATGATGGTCAACCCTATCAAAAGCTTTCGACGGATCCAAATTGATCAGGGCCCAACCGAAGCCAGCTCTGTTCCCAACCCTCTCTATGATGTATCACATGAGATGGATGTTGTCGTGGATAAACCTATTCGGGTTTGCAATCGTTTGCGCTTCTCCGACCAATTGCCAACCTCTTCAATAACACCTTCGTCAAAATCTTAAACTCTGCATTCAGCAGAGTTATGGGCTGAAAGTTGCCCACTACATCCCCCTTGTCAGCGTCCTTTCTCAGCAGTGCTATCATGCTCAAAGAACTGGGAATTCTCCCATTCTACTGCCTGTTGTGGCAGGCCGTCGAGGTAGGCATTAAAGTCCACCCTTATCTCTAGCTCACCACCCACCCCAAACAGTTGAGTAAAGTCTCTTTGAAAAGCCACACACATCTGCTTGGAATCGAGTAGCACATGCCTGTCCCAGTCCACCAAAGACCGAATTGTGGCTCTGCCACTCAAGCCCATTGAACAGCTTTTGTTCCTTTATGTCTTAGGGCACACGCCTTAGCTCTGACAACGCAGCCTTCATGTTTCGCATTGAAGAAATGGTCAAGGGCCATTCTCATCACTAGCACATTGGTCGTGATGTCATTCCTAATCACCTCTTCTAAGTTTCTGACTAAATCACCATCTAATCTGTTTTTCTCTAACGCTACTTCTTTAGTAAACATATCGAGTCTGTTCTAATCGCCCTTTTCAGGGCACTCCACCATCAGTTGTTGACGATTGCCCCTGTCAACAGCCATCTAACTAAATCGCTTATCCAGTTTCTGTAAGCCCTGCATGCCAGGAACAACGCGTATAGCTTCCAGTAGCTGGGGCTCTGTCTGTGTCCTCTCTAGGTTGATTGTGCAGATCTAAAATTTGTGATCGGTGTAGCTGACTAGTTGAAATTGTGGATACCCTACGCTATCCCTATCTGCTGGCCTAACAAATGCGCTATCTAGATATGATCTGGATGACCCGATGCATTTGATCCATGTCCACACTGGCACATTCAGGAAATCCAGTCGGTACCTGTCAGACAGTTGAAACTGTTCGAGCAGGTTTGCAAGACTTTTACACCCCTCTCTCCTATTGGTTAGCCCCACATAATCCCAGCGTGCGTCTAAAATGTTATTCCAGTTACTCAATAGCACTAAAGAGCGGGGGTTCCTAAGAAAGCTTCTAGACGCCTGAAGAAATCTAGCCACCCTACACCTGTTGGGGGCATAGATGGTCACTAGTCTGAAGGCACCGCCTTCACTGCTGCTCACATCTAGGACAACTGATTTACCATCCGGGTCCAGGAAGATCGTCAGTACCTCAAGATCTAGACCTTTCTAAAACAACACTGCCACTCTACCTCCCAATCTAGGTCAACTAAGAGATGTGTACACCTCATAGTTGTCAAAGATGGGTGCGAGTGCATGTGTCCCGGAAATCCTGGTCTCGCTGACAGCTACCACATCTATATCTAGTGACCTAAGATCGTTGAGCAAACAGCCTTGGTTCCAAGGTGACACTAGGCCATGTACATTTATGCTTTCTACTCTGAGAGCTGCCATGTTGGATGGAAAAGGGGTGAGAGAGTCACTTACCTTAGTCTGGTGGAAATACAAGTGATCTGGTCTTCCCAGCGGGCTGTGGTCCCTTGAGAAGCTTGTCTGGTATTGCTTTGGGGATTCCTACATCATTTGGGAATTTATCTCTCAGATGTATATAAGTGTTTACTGGTATTCATAGTAACAGTTTATCGGAAGGGAGTTGGAAAGTAATTCCTTCAAATCCCTCTCCCTCTGTTTGTATGTCCGCGTTCTCTGTTACGTAAACATCCAGCGCCTTGTTTGCTTTATTTACAAGAATGAAATTGATTGTCTGCGGGTTAGTCTGTTGTTTTTGTCATTTATTTTTCTGTGCTTGTGTTTGTGTGTTTTCCTGTTGTTGTTGTTGGTGGTGGTGTGTTTGGCTTTTGTTGTTGTTGTGATTGTGGGTTTTGTTCTTGATGTTGTTTTGGTTGTGTTTGTGGAGGATTGGGTTGCAGGTTCTTAGGGGTTTCAGTTGCTTTTCTGTTTTGTTTTTTTGTGATGGAGTGATGCTGTGTATTTTTCTCTTGGTTCCTTGGACAACCAGTTGATGAGGAGTTGGTACGGAGAGCTGGGGGCTGGTTGATACATGTGTGTGTGTTTGTGTTGTTTTTGTGAGTGTTGGTGGTATTCTGTGAAAGTGGAGTAAGTAATTCATGCCGTCTTGGTTTTGGTTGTTGTTGTTGTTGTTGTTGTGGTTGTGGTGTTGGCAATAGGGGTGTTTTAGCCTGCCCTGTCTGAGGACAAACGGCTCTCTAATGGTCGGTGTTACTACATGTAAAGCACCTGGCCCATATTCCTTCGACTACAACTCTCATTTCTTCTACATTAATAAGTTTGATGCGGTCGGGAACCGTTAGGAAACCTGCAGGTCGGAGTAGCATCTGCAGTTTCAAACGGACCCTCGACCAGTTCTGAAGAGTTGGTAGATTGGGTTTCAATTATCTCCCCATGCTCTTCCAACATTTCTATGATTTCAGTGTGTGTGGGGGGGGGGGAGATATCGAATACCGTCACCTTTGTAACACGATGCCCTAAATAACTTGGTATGAGCAGATAGTCCTCAGAGGTGCATACTATATTTGATAATCTTCTGGCCTCTTCCTCATTGGTGCATAAGGCCAGAAGTGTGCCAGACGTTTTCCCTTTATTTATGTGCCATATGGCGTTCCATACTTACTTCAAACTATTTTCTGAGTGTAATGGTGTTGGATATTCTACTTTTTTGTTTTACGGTTTATGCATTTGTAGATGATGGAGTACCTTTGTTTTTGCTGCAAATGTTCTTCAGGTAATTGAAGTGTGTCTGGTGACACGATGCATGACTTGTATTTTTTCTTAAAGGATTCCATGTTCTGGTGGTCGTTGTTGGACTCAGCTTACTGTGGTTGCATTTGCAAATGTTGTTTTTTCAGACCTGCTCCGTTTTCAAAAACCGCATTCTTCTGTTTGTTTAATAGCATTATTTTTCATGCTGCTAGTAGTAGTGGTGGTAGTGGTGGTGTTGTTATTGATAGCCATGCTATAGAGATTGCTGTTTCCTGCTGCCATAGTCGCTAATGTTGTCGTTGTTCTTTTCTTCATTGGTATTGTTCTTGTTCTTGTTTCTGTTTGGAATGTTGTTGTTGTTCTCTTTTTCTTCACTGGTATCGCTGTTGTTTCTGTTTGGCATGTTGTTGTTGTTGTTGATGCTGTAGTCGTTGTTGTTGTTACTTGATGTGTTGTTGTTGTTAATCCATGAACTTTTACTACTACTCTCCTCAACGGAGAGCACTAGAGAGGGGAAATCTCTTTCACTGAAGGGGCAAACCAACGCATGCGCATTGATGCGTTAGTTTATGACCCTATACTGCATGTTAACCCAAATTTGGACGTCTAATATAGGATTTCATGCCTATATTACCTGGCAAATACAAGCCTCATAAGACATAGCGGGAAACACTCTCTGCAATAGAAGAAGCTCTTCGCAATCGGCACATGAAAATGGTTGAATGACTTTTGGAACATACCAAGCAACTTCCATAAATTATTGTTAGAGATAAGGTCAGATTACAAAATCAGTTTGGACCAAATACTCAAAAATTGTATCAGACAGTATCAAGAATTGAGATACGTCAATTTGATCAATATATAATAAGAGTAGATGGCTCTGGAAAAATGTACTCTACGTAACAGGATATTCTAACGAAAACGCAAAGAAAGCACAACTAAATATAATGACTGATCTAGAATACCGCCAGTTGAAATCAAATAAACAGTTAAGTTCAAATAAAAGTTCGGCGATTTTCTATTTGCCGACCCACAAAATGAAAATAACTTAATTGTCAGTTTCGGCAATTTCCGGCAATTTCAGTTTTTCCTTAAATCATTCTCTAACGTCTTAAAAAAAAAAAAAAAAGCCGTCACCATCAGGTTAGTGAATCTACGACTAAGTACA
>JAOPJM010338800.1:0-11734 GCA_027124095.1 Muusoctopus leioderma | reverse complement strand
ATTTTTAATTTTACAGAATATATACTTTTTGGAATTTTATTTTTGTCCCCCCTACTTTTATTAAAGCATCGACGCCCATGGACACTACACTGCTTTACACTACCTGAGCCAATGAGAGAGCTTCTACGTGGTCGTTCAATATGTTAGAAATAGCAGCCAAATTTTCTTCGAAAGATTTTTATATCTTAATAGTGGCGATCTCTCGTGACCATAGACGGTGTCCATCTGGAGGTGAACACTTTATGCATGACAAATCAGACTGTCCAGGTTATTTCCCACTCACCCCGCTCCAGTTATTCTTTTAAGTTATGATGTCACTCAGTGTTTATTCACTAAAATTCGACATAACCTCTTTTAAGTCATCTTAGGTCTGGTAGTACCGGTTAGACTATACTTCGCTGATGAGATCTAATAATAAGTGCAGGCTTCGTAACTTCGAGATTTCGGGTTCACTCCTACTGCGTGGCACCTTGGGCAAGTGTCTTCTACCATAGCCTCGGGTCGACCAAAGCCCTGTGAGCGAAATTTGGTGGACGAAAACTGTGTGGGAAGCTCGTCGGAGTTACCGTTCCTGTTCTTGGGTGGAAGACTTAATTTGTTGGCCAAATTAACGCCACCACCTGGTCATTGGATGCCTTTGGCAGAGTACGCTCTGTTGCAAGCATTCGGACCAGGTCTCCTGTCCGAGGATAACTTCCTTCTTTCCTCCCCACAGTCTCGGAGTCCCTGAAAAGGGTTATGGGCGCTGTCCTTCCTTCTTTGACTCACCCATTTAATGAATAAAAGACTAAAACATGTTCGGAGTTGTCACTATACTGCCAAAGATCAGACTGACTTTCTACTCTATTGTATATTTAATTGATTTTAATTGATTTATATTTTGGGGTTTGTCTCCTCTGCCATTTTTTAACAAGAATGTATCCTTAAGTTAATGACATTAAAAAAATCTTCACTGCGGATGTAATATCAATTATAATTCTTGGCTTGCTACATTAAGTATGTTAGCACCCCATTTACTATTTGTATCTCACTCGACAGGCGGCCCTGGTTATTTGCCGCCAGTTATTCCTTTAATGTAGAATAGGCTGTTTTCTTCTGGTTCTGATAATAGACACACACCCTGTAATCATATACAAAATCCAGGATCCAATGACAAAGGAGACAAATACGACTGATGGACTCGGCTCTGAGACTGAACCAGTAAGATTTGGTACTTATTATTGACAGCTAGGATGAACAGACACAATGAAGAGTAAATGTAGTGTATTCTGTCCAGAAACTCGACTAAAACCCAGCAAACTATTCGAACATATGGCCTATGTCTGCATAGTCCAGGCAATTTTGCAAATACACAATCCCTTACTATTTGATCTTACACTTTACAACAGCAACAACGACAAGAAGAAGAACAAGAAGAAGAAGGAGAAGAAGAAGAAGAACAACAACAACAACAACAACAACAACAACAACAACAACAACAACAACAACAACAACAACAACAACGATTTCTTACATTGGTACAAGGCCAGAAATTTGGGGTTAGTGGTTAGTCGATTTAATCAACTCCAGTACTTGGCTGGTATTTTATTTTATTGACCCCGGAAGGATGAAAGGCAAAGTCTACCTTGGCAGGATTTGAACTCAACAAAAACTGCAAGACATTTTGTTCAACGCTTTACCAAATCTGCCAATCCAACAACAACAACAACAACAACAACAGCAGCAGCAGCAATCTGCTGGAAAGTAAGATGAAGCTTCATGTACGCTGATCTTAGCAGATACACACATATTCACACATTACACACACATACTAACGATTTTACTTCCTTTCTTCTTTCCTTTCTTGTTTACTATTCTTTCTTATTTTTCTTTCTTTCTTTCTCTCTTTTGCTTCTCTTTCACTCAACATCCCTACCCAGTAAAGTAGACAACCTAGTAAACTTGATTCCAGACCACAATTATATTTACCACAACCAACCACTTACCACCTCCACCACCACCACCACTTCCACCACCACTTCCACCAAAACCACCACCACCACCAACAACAGCACTATCACAACATCCATCACCATGATGATGATGATGACGGCGACGATGAAGAATGCTACAACCACCATCATCATTTGTCACTATACCACAACTACCTCCACAACCACGACACCACTAAAACCAATGCCACTATTACCAGAATCTAGAAGCATACAGGAATATACTTAAAAGTGGAGAGAAAAATGCAACATGCTTGGACTGTCACACTACATACACCCCAACAACGAGGGAGCCATTACGTGGTCAATCGACTTGCTAGAAATAGCAGCCAGATCGCCCTCAAATCGTACCCTATCGTTAAAAAAAAGGAATGGATACTTTGGGTAATGCAGTCATATATACTTTATTTCGGTAAAAAAAGAAAGAAAAAAGACAGGATGGTAAAAGCTGAAACGGTTTTGATCATAGATCTGCTCAATCAGGCTGACCTGGGGTTAAACAACAACAACAACAACAACAATCCCAGACAATAAACAAAGGCATGTCAAAGTGCACAGTGTGCCCCTCCACCACTAGTTGGAGGTTTGGTATATAAGGAGAACTGGATAAGCGGACTGCACTGAGTTATTCGACCAACTGACCACCTACGTGCCATAGAGCTGACCAGACCAACAACACTACATTAACCACAACTACTGCTATCATAAAGCACATATTCTGATCCCACAACCACAATAGCTACCATATAATCTAGTAAAGCCACCACAAACACTATTATTACATTATAGCATTTAGAGCAGCCATTTTAAAACTTTTTTTGGCGACAGCCCCTAGGAGCTCTTCTAAGGTTCCAAGGCTCCTTGTGAAACAGGGTTTGTAAATTTTATCTGTTGATCTCTCCAATACAATACGAACAGATAGACATAAAATCATTTATTATTGAGCACCAAGAAAACATGAACAATCCAACATACTGGCCAAAACTAAAAAAAAAAAGGGCTGTATGAAATTAACATCTATTAGACCTAATGCGATCCTGGAACTTGGTGCTCTTCTGCAAGTTTCATGATATTGGGTTCTAAATTGGACAGTGATATTTAGAGGACACCCCTTGTCGTGATATCAATTCTGTTCTTGGATTTTGTCACTGAAACTACCTAAGTGAATTTGCATTCAACCAAATATGTTGACAGAAAGACAAAAAAAAACCTTTGAGATATTTCCCCCATTGTTATAAATTTATTTGGCAGATCACTCTTGAAACTGACTGAACTAACGATGTGCAGTTAAATCACTCTGAAGATCAATCAAACTCTCTTGCATTTCTGCCTCAACTTGGTTGGGTAGCATTTCAAATGTATTCAAAATCCAATCCGGGATATTTAGGCTTAACAGATCATTAAATCTGTCTTGCATATCTTTGTGTATCTGCTTGAGATGTTTCACATAAATGGTAAGGCCATCGTCTTTCAGTGCCTCTGTGACCGTCTTCAGGTTTGGAAATTGGAAAGCCACTCCACCTCGGTATGCAGCATCATCCGGGAGTCGTCATCATTTTCTTTATACAGTAGCCGGAAAAGAAAATCTTGAAGACTATAGGACTTGATAAAGTTTACAGCCTGAAAGCGAAAGACTGAGACGTTTTCTTAAGTTTTAAAATACTAGGTGCTTCCTGTGAATGATGCAATCAAAAGTAAAGAGGGAATGTATCACTATTTTTAAATGGACGATGTATCATTTGTATTGACTAACCATAGTAGCGGCACCATCAACTGCACACACAATTCTATTCTCCATTGGAATATTGCTCTCGCTTAAGTAAGGTTTGACTTAAAAAATAAGCAGTCTTTTAGTATCCGTTTTAATCTTCCTGGCAAACAACATCTCTTCCATCAGTTCATTTCCGTTCCAGAATATCACATAAGCCACGAAAAGAGCGTCGTTATCATGTAAAGTATAATAGTTTCATCTAATTGTAAAGAGAATTTCTTGGACTGAAGTGAATTTCCCAATTCCGCTTCAGTGTCTCGTGCTATAATATCGATTCTTATGTCACCAGTGGAGTTACTTAAAAGGGATTGACTGGACTGTTTCTTTGTCACTAAAGTCCATGACATCAGATATTATCATGGACACTGAAAGCAGAGTAAGCGGCTTACCAATGTAATGAACATTTCCAATTTTAGCAATTAATTTACTAATTTTGTATGATGCAACAAGTTTCATTTCTAATTTTCGTGGCGTTTAAGTAAAGAATTGTTTCAGTGTTGGCTTTCTCACGAAATTATCTCAAAAGTTTTTGAAGAAATCCAATGGTTTATCTTTCTTCTCTGGATGCGAAATATCTAAATATTTTTTCTTCAATTTACTTGGCCTCATGCTTTCATTAAAACATTTAATCATGCATATCAAACACACAGGCAAAGATGGGGTTTGTGGAAACGCGATGAACCCATACGATAAGTATTCCAGCGAATACTGCCGACACTTTTTTTCTGCATGAACTCAGGAATAAAATCATTTCTAAAAATAAAAAAATAATCTTGTGTCACTTCTTACGAGGAAAATAATAAACATATACTGGGCAGAATCAACAAAACATATTTCTTTAGTAGAATAAGTTAAATGGCCATTAAAAAATAATAAATAAATAATTAGAAGCAGAATGAGGTCTCATTTGGACAACAGTGGAAGCCAGATAGTGTGAAATAATGATTCTAATCATATGGTGACTCTGAACATCGGGGTGATGATGTCAAACATGTAGCAGGAATTGCTGATGAAGAAACTAAAAATATAACTATCTCTAAAGTTCTGTGAAAAATGCAAAAAGTCTGTCATTTTAACGAGCACAAGAGGACTTTATAGAAATCAGCAATTTAAGTTAATAATTTACGAATTTATTTAAAGTTTTAGAATATTCAAAAAGTCTCGAGAACCAAAAAAAACAACAAACCAGCAACAATAACAACAATACAGCGAACAAGAGTACAGAGTATATAATTACGCTGCAAGGAAAGAACATAACAGAATTCAACGTTTCGGACATTGGCTCTTCGTCAAGAAAAGAAGACAAAAAGGAAAGAAAGGATAACAGTTACGTGAAAATCATTGTTGTTATTACAAAGTACGCATGGTGAATGAGGGAATGGAAGTGTGTAGAATGGTGTTTTACAGCCAAAAGAGTGATAGCAAGGGGAGATAAGCAGGAGAGTAAGGATATGTTGTTAGTTGTGTGAGAGCCTGTTAATATGTGCATGTGTATGTGGAGGGTAGAAGTGTGTGTGTGTGGGAGGGGGACGAGGGTAGAAGTGTGTGTGTGTGTATGTGTGTATGTGTAAAATTATCGGTGTGTGTGGTGTTAAGGAGGAAGACAATGTTGTTACAGGATGGCAACTTGATTATTAATCCTAGTTGGGTAGTTTTGTGTTAAGACGGAAAATTAGTTGTTGTTCGCGCTGCAAGCGAGAAGCAAGAGACCGTAGGCTACACTGTCCGATACGTTGAATTCTTATCTGCTCGTTCCTTACAATATAATTATATACTTTGTACTCTTTTTCGCTGTTTTGTTGTTGCTATTTTTTGTTATTCTTGAGGCTTTTTGGATATTGCATTACCACCACGCTGAGGCAGACCTCTGGATTACCACTAGATTTATATTTTAAGTTTTATGCTGTCTTTGTTAGTATTCAAACAAATACTTTCCCACTGTTATAATTAGGGGGATTTATTGGGTAACCAATGAAAACTTGACGCCAGGGATTCAATTTTGAGCCAACGTCTTACCAACACCAACGATTTTCCAGCCTGTCGATCATTTCCTAACAGAACCCCAAGTATAAAATGTTGCTTGGATATCTCATCGGCTCAGTTGCCAGGGCCCATTACACTCTTTGGGTTCCCTTTCTCACAGTTTTCAGCTGTGGCTTCCTTCAAATTTATCAGGGCCTCACTTTTCAGTTTCATACCATGGCCTCCTTCTAATGTGCCAGCCCCAGTCCAGGGCACCATATGCCCCCCCCCCCGTTGAGAATGAGAGACTTAGAGAAACATTAACACTGTTACGACCACAACCACCGTAGCCAATACCACCACCACGTCCACTACCGATACTACAACAACCACTACCACAACAACAACAACAACAACTACTACTACTACTACTACTACTACTACTACTACTACTACTACTACTACAAACGCAACCATCACTACCACCACCACCACCACCACAACAACTTCCACTAACATCACAATCACCATCACCACTATCACCACAATTTTCACTACCTCCACCAGCTCCAGCACTACCAACACTACGCTGCAATCAACACCACCACAATCACTTTTATCACCACCGTCATCACCACCACCATTACCACCACCTCCACAATCCCCATATCTACAATTACTGTAACCACCACAACCACCCCAGTCATACACACAACACACAACTACCAAACAACAACAGCAACAACAACAACAACAACAACAACAACAGCAGCAGCAGCAGCAGCAACAACAACAACGAGAAAAAGACCTATGTGTTGCTGCTACACAATAGTCAGTTCTAAATACGGTACTAGAATATAAAGAACATAAGCCTAGAAGTAACAAAAAACAATAACAACGACAACAACAAAAACAACAACAAAACAAGAAGATAATAAAGCATCTGAGCCATTAATTACATTATAAATACATCCTAGCAATTAAAAAGACATCTAGTTTATCGATTCCTTGTTATTATGTAATTACATATCAAACTTTCCCTCAGCTCTTGTTGTACTTTCTCTCAGTCTATGTTAAATCTATTCTTCCCTCTACCGACGACGTTATTGTTTTATTTGGTTGTTTGTTTCTTACTTTATTTGTTGAGCACTACTTGTTATTGTTTGCTTGTTTTATGGTTGTTGGTATGTTCGCCATGCTGGGCGCCGTCCGTATAACAAAACCAATAGTAATGTTCACCGAGAGAGCTGGAATCTGTGATTCAGTACTGTTGCCCAGGTTACAAGCCATTTCAATCCATTTCAATTTCAGTTATGGCATGCGCAGTCATGGCTGTGTGGTTAAAGAAGTTCGCTGCGCCACTACGTGGTTTCGAGTTCGATTCACACTACGTGGCACTTTGGGTAATTATCTTTTACTATAGCCTCGGGTTGAACAAAGCCTTGTGAGTGGAATTTGGTTGACGTAAACTGTGGGGAAACCTCACCATCACCTGTCTCTTGTGTGTCCTTAGCGGAGCTCACTCTGTTGCAACCATTCAGGTCAGGTCTCTGGTCTAAGGATAAATTCCCCATTTCCTCCGTTGAACACTGTACATGAGCATAGATAACAGGAAAACATACAATTACACACTTGTTGAAAAACATCGCTATTCCACCAAGAAAACTCTACATCAAGCGACTTATTGAGAAGACTGAGAGTGTGTTAAGAAGAATAAAGTGAAAGGCTTTCTTTCTTGATAAAGTTATGTCCAACGCACCAACAGATAAGTTCAGTTTCAAGACTAACACAATTCGCTCACATACCAAAGACATGGACAAATTTGAAGAGGATCTACTTAAACTTAGAAAAATAGTGAAATTTAACAATCACACAAATAGCTTTCGAAAAGAAAAAAGCATCTATAGCCCTTCCAAATTCTCGCAACCTATTTGTGCATGCAGATAAAACTAAAAATGTGTATGAGCTCGACGAAAATACGAACAGTAGACTATTACTAGCAAATATAATGAAGATATACATGAAAACTAACCCTAGATCATATAACATAGTAAATGATGAGGTGAAGGAGTTAGCCACACAATTATAATTAGATGATCGTATTGAACACCTCAATCGACGTAAACCGTATTCAACGCTTAAGAGTAACAAAGAAAACTTCACAAACATCCCCCAAATCCAGACTGATAGCCCCACTTGAAAAGCGAATTAGGTATAGTCAGTAAGCACACATCAGATTCCATTAATGTAAGAATTAGACTAGTTACAAATTTAACAAAAATGGAATGTTGCAGCACCACCATCAAGTGGTTTAACAGTATTGACGATAAACCGAACTGTAGGTTTATCTAGTTCAACATTGTGGAGTTTTATCCATCCATCTCGAGAAATTTTTCTCCTGCATGTCTTAGAATTTGGTAAAATGTATACCACAAAAAACCGAAGCCGACATAAATATAATAATGAACGCAAGGAAATCTTTGTTATTTTACAATCATTCACTGAAACGAGCTCTTCGATGTATCGATGTGTAGCTACGATGGCGCTGAAGTATCGGATCTCGTCGGCCTTTTTATCCTACATACACTTAGAAATAGAGTAGAAGAAGTTAATATAGTATTACATAGACATGATGGACTCGTCGTATTACATAACAGGAATGGACACGACATGGACAAACTTAGAAAAAAGTTGCTCAATCTTAAACTTTCCATAAATATGAATTTAAAAATAGTAAACTACCGAGACATACTATTGAATCTTAACACAGGTTAACACTACCAAAATCATAAACCGAATGAAGAAACAATATACATAAATAAAGGTTCCAATCGCCCACCTACAGCCATTAACTGCATGGTCGGCAATATCAGTAGACGCATTTCCAAACTATCTTTAGATTAGAACATATTCTATAAAGCCGCCCCATACTATAATAGTGCATTGAGCAGATGTGGTTTCAATGACAAGATAAATTATATAGAACCATCTCCAATTAGTTTTACGAAACACCGAAACAAGAAAATAAAATGGTTTAACTCACCATACAGTATGAACGTGTCCACAAATATAGCACGGTACTTATTGATCCTGTTAGACACCCACTTCCCGTGTCCCATAGATACTATAAAATCTTTAATAAAATTTCTGTTTGGGTAAGCTAAAGCTAGTTAGGAAATATAGGGTCTCAAATATTCAAACATAATAAAATAGACAGAAATATTACATAACCACGCCAGCATGAATGTAATTGTAGAACCATAGCCAATGGTCATCTTAATAGTAAATGCCTCGAGAGGAGGCTGGTGAAGGGACCGAGAACCTGCGGCTCCGGAGCTGCATGCGGATCTTTAGCCTATCTCGAGTGGCTTTTAGATAAGATTCAAAGCCAAAATTCGCATTGAGGGAGAGAAAAGTTAGCTAAATTCATGTTTTCTTGTATGTATTTGTGTTTATAATAAGTTATGCGGCACCGATAGTTTCAATAATTCTTTTTTCTTTTAGCTATAAATGGCTCTTCAGATTGAAAAGTTCCAGACCCCTGGGCTGGTGTATAGAGCAGATGTTTCAGATATTGATGGCACAGAAAGAACATATAGTGACATTACTGAAGACTCATTCAAGGCCCGATACAGACAGCACATACATTCATTCAGACCCTGGAATAAACGTAACTCCACTTCATTGTTGAAGGACCGAGAAATAAAAAAAGACTACAATCAAGTGGAGCATAGCTGCAAAGGCAAATAAATACAATGGGTGCTGCACCAATTGTAACTTGTGTGCAACTGAAACGGTTAAGATACTGACCCTACCTGCTCATATCTTAAATAGAAGAGACTTTCTCTTCTTATTTGCACACAAGAAAAAATGTAAGTTATAAGCCTTTAAACGCATCCCTGTTCCGGATACATTTCAGCTACAAACCGGCTGATCACCTGAATTTCCTAGCCAGTAGCCGGGAATCTCGACACTCACATTCAAACATTCACAGCATACCCACATCATCTCCTTTCTTCAATTATTCTGCACCCCACGGAGTGAACTTGGTTATATATGCATGGATTTGATGTATGCAGACAACTATAAGATATATCCTGTCCCATTATATGATGACGTATGTATAGTCAAAGACTGATGTGAACCATTATCCACGACACACCACCGAGTGGACTAGTCTTAGATAATGCAACTATGGTCATTCCCCTACCTGAATCTCAACTGGAATCTACAACCTGTATTTTGAAACCGAAACAGAGAATGTATGGACATATCACCCGATAAACAGACAGAACACGTAATTAATAGCCTGGTCTGGTTTCAAAACCACCCCAGCATTTCTGCTTTCAAATTCCGTAGATAGGGATCCGATCATGGTTCTTCCAATAAACTCGCCTTTGATATTTCAGGACATTTCAGGATAATTTCAGGATTATACACCTATGCTCAGATAATAAATAAATATTTGTACGAAGTAATTATGAGTACACACCTAATTATTTGCTAGGACCGGTTGAAAACTCACGAACTTCTGTATCCATATGCGCATGCATTTATCTTCTCTCCCAGACTGTTAAGTTCGTTTTGCAGGGTATGCCTAAGCCACTGCTTAAACGGTGAGGTGTGAATTTTCTAAGGCGCCCCCATCCAGGCGACCTTTTATTCTTACCTTGGTGGCAGCGCCCGTTACCAATACTATGAATAAATCATAGACTCTGTGGTAACTCCAGTATATTGACCCTGCACCCCTATTCCTCGTTTCTGTACTTTTTCTGCATTGATTCTGTAATTTATCATGTGGCAATTATGTATTAATTCTGTATTAACACTGCACCATACCACTCTTTTTGTACTTTCACGTAATTCCTTGTATTTAATTTTTATTTTTATTTTGTTTTTATTTATGTATAATTTAATTTTATTTTATGTATGTTGTGTAATTATGGAAACATCTTGTACCCCGACCATCAAAATGTGGGTGTGAAGCTATGTATAACCACGTTTGCATGTGTGTACGTTTGAGTAGCTGTGCGTGTGACTGCGTGTCGGTCCAGATATATGCATTTATACATGTGTATATAAATATGTTTGTATATGTAGGTATATTTGCCTCAGGTCGCTTGCTCGCGCTACTGGTAACATGTAACCCAATACGATCTGTTGCATGGTCGGGTCGTCGTCGACTAAACTGGCAATCCCACCAAGCCTGCTTGGTTTGGTGAGGAGGGTGATATATGGACACCCTGTGGGACGAAAAACAAGAACTGTCAAAGGGCAGAGGAAGTCAGGAGAGTCAACGGCCATCCAATAGTGAGTATATATGCATGTGCATATATATGTGTATTTACATGTGTATGTAAATGCTTATGGGAGACGGATACTCTTACTTGAAACCTGCGGTGCGTGTAGTCAGTCTCTAGCCAATTGTTTTGTTTTTGCTTGTTGCTAGCTTAATGACTTCAAACATTTAGAGAGGGGCTCACGTGCTGCAAAGGCGTTTGTCACTATTAAATTTGATGTGCGGGAACATTTTGCTTTCCATTTTTTTTCTTCTTCCTTCTTTGCAGATCAGGGCTCTGACTCCTTGAAGCCAAACACAGATGACGGATCTTTTGTTGTGGCAATCAGGGCATCACTCGCGTCTACGACAATGAAATACCACCACTTTCGTCCCATGGAAGGTGTTGTATAGGCGGGGGCAGTCGTATTTCTCTGGTTACTTGTGCGGTTGTGTTCTCCATTAGAGTGCGTGTCTGGGGAGGGGTGAGTCATGGTCTTTTCATGTTGGTGTATATCTTCGTCATCATGAGACCCCAGAGGGAAAGTAAGGAAACGCAAGGGGTGGTTATCCTCAATCAACGAGTGGACAGCTATCATAATCATGTGTGCATATGTATATATGATTATACTGATATATATATATATATATGTGTGTGTGTGTGTGTGTGTGTGTGTGTATGTCTATATACATATGTATGTGCATGCATATGTGTGTGCATATGTATATGTG
>JAOPJM010338592.1:0-11738 GCA_027124095.1 Muusoctopus leioderma | reverse complement strand
CTGATGGTAGTAGTGGTGGTGGTAGTAGTAGTAGCAGTAGTAGTAGTAGTAGTAGCAGTAGTAGTAGTAGTAGTAGTAGCAGTAGTAGTAGTAGTGGTGGTGGTAGTAGTAGTAGCAGTAGTAGTAGTAGTAGTAGTAGTAGTAGTAGTAGTAGTAGTAGTAGTAGTAGTAGTAGTACCCCTCCTTCATCAAGTAGAACTTCAAAAGGTCGATGACGGCTTAATCGAAGAAAAAATTGTTTGTATTCAGTCATTTCAGTCACGTACCATGCAATCTTTTTCGCCATAACTACCATACAAAAGGAAAGCTCGGTGGATAATTGGAGCGTTCTACACGTAAAAACGACTGTTCGACAAATTTCCACATGTCTGCAATGCCCAAATACTGAACATGTTACGTCACTAGGCACAGGCCCTATTAATGGCACTTCTGTGCCGGTAGAGTTACCTTGATTTGACAAAGCTGCCAGGTAGCAATACCAGGCTACAGACTTCTTAATGTCACCTGGCCCAACATTCTCCGAACGTAAGCAGCCATGTAATGTTCGCTGATGCCAAACTTTTTCAGAGAAATAGTTCATACTTGCCGTCAACTAGTCATCTATACTGTTGAATTAGCAGTTCATTCTATCGCGTTGCCCAACTGTTAGCGGGGTTGTGAGCGCGTGACAACATTCAATATACTAGTCGATCAGTCTTAGTCTTCAGATGGCTCAGGACTACAGCTTTGTCAAAGAGACGATCTGCAGAAGACATCAACCACAGCTGCTCACCGTTCTGGAATCTCTGTAGATGCCACAGCCTCAGCACATATCTGAGCATGATCACTTACACTTTACCGAACCCTCCTCACCGACGACAGACTCACCAGTAGAGAGTGTTTCTTTAACAAGAAACGATGGTGAGGTGGTAATATCAAACGGAAGTGATGTACTCCTTCACCACATTTTCCTGAACATTCCATGGATAGCTTTCACTCATTTCCAATGTTGCGCGAAGCTAGCTATTCCGTTCCTTATCTCGTCCCAGTTCCTACCCATCTAGAATTCCGGACAGAACCAAATCCGAAGCTAATTAACCGGTTCGTCAGTCCAGCGCCGCTCGAGGTATGGTGATGTCATGGACATGTCTCTGCAGGTATCGAGGGGGAAGCCCACCGATGTGTCTGGATTAAAAATATTTTCCTCTCAGCGTATTGTATTCCTTTAGAACGGTGCTACCTGCCTTCACTCCAATAGTATCCGACAGCATTTCAGTGACGTTATCAGCATATGCCGACAAGGTCTGTATGTCCCAGTTCGAAAAGAATGCCCCTCAACAACTTCAGTCTCTGCAGCATTTGTTCGAAGTCAGTGCATACATAAGGTATAAGAAAGAACAACTGTGAATGTGTTCTAAATGTTCAGATATGTACCCATTCAGTGTAACTCCCGAGCATATGCCACTATACAATGGTACATCAAATTAGGACCAATTCAGGTTCAAAACTGGCTTCTCAGAATTCAGATGCCAAGTAGCGATCGTCTACCCTATCGAAGGGATTTGACAGATCCGAATAGATCTGAATCCCATCGATGCCTTGCAATATATATCTACGATGTATTGTATGAGGTGCAGGTTGGCGTGTATAGATCTGTCCGGGAAAACTCAGGCGTGTTTTTTCCCGGCCATATTACCGACAAGTGCCAAAGTTATTGCTAGCAATTTGGCTATAATCTTAAATACAAACAGAGATTTGGGTCCAAAATTATGAAATACCTCCTTTCTCTGCAGCACTACCATTCACTGGGTTACAGTACTAGCAATTCTTTTGTCGCAATTCTTTTGTTGCAATGGACGTCTGACAAGATGTCGGTGAGGAAGTCGGGCTTGTATAGATAAAGCTCATATGGCAGATCATCTAAATAAAGCGATGTTTTCTTCACACAACCAATTACCACTATATGTTTCTCAGTTGCTGTTATCGGATTTTCAAAGAATTGCGCGTCCGTGTTGGGTTTTGGTTTGGCATTGGTTCAGGTTTATTTTCCTATTATAACTGCTAGTCTTAGGGTGGTGGACTGGCAGAATCGTTAGAGAGTCGGACAAGAACCATCTCGTATTTATTCCGGCTTTTACGTTCTGATTTCAAATGTGGTAGAGGTCAACATTCCTTTTCATCCTTCCGATGTCGACAAACAAATTAGCAGTGAAGCACTGGGTGATTGAATCGAGTTAATCTTCCCCTCAAACCTTTTGACCTGGTGCCTATGCTAGAAACAGTTATTAGTGCTGCTACAGTTTTTCTTGTTCCTGTAAAAGATCGTTTCCTTCCTAATAGAAGCGGTGATAGCTGTAATTGTATTGGTGGCAGGCAGAGGGGGAATACCATTGAGAATAAAACGAACCCTTTGCGTGGTAACCTTTTACTCGTTATTTGAATCACCTTCCAAATGACATGCTTGTTGGCAGGCTAGTAAAGACGGTGACGTGTCGGATAATATTTTTGAAACTATTTTAGGTAAGAATTTTGATTTCCTTATTTTTGTTTTTGAAAATGCAGCCAAAAAGGACCAGAAAAATAAATGAATAGACCAGCCATATGAGATCGGGTTCTGTTCCGTAACAAGGGAAGATACAAAAATTAACAATAGCATATACCTAAACAAGGAAACTATGAAATATATTTTACATTGCGGAACTCAGAAAAATAGTTATGACGCGAACAGAAACTAAGATTAATAAAAATAATAATACGTTTTTTATGAGCCGCACGGGCTTACAAAGAGGACTGTACACAGACAGGATACAAAAACATAGTGGGGGTTTGATGGACAAGCTTGTAAGAAAGTATTCAACAAAAACATAGTTAACAAGAAAATATAAAAACAAACAAAATCCCCAATATAGGGGCAGCAATCTAGGGCTAACGAAGGGAAACCCAACAAAACCACCAATCACCCTGAACACCGGGCAAGTGCCCTCTCCAATTCCTATTCTCCGACCCACAGGTGTACACTTAGAGTGGTACCATCCACTCAGGCCATTTGCTCTACTTTCACCCACCTTTCAATAAACTCACTTGCTGAAAGCACCCCCCTCTCCTCCCTCACCTTCCTTTTCAAGTGAAACTTGAAAAAAATAGATGAGGGCTCTTCCAAAGAGGAACGTGTCTGTCCTCAGAGCTTTTCGTCACGTCCACCACACAGCCTATTTTGCTATAGCCACTAGACAGACTAAAACTTCCTTTCCTACCCGATTAATGAGGGCGGTGGAGCAATCATCCGGATATACTCGGCCAGTAGCCAGATCCGTCCTACAAGCGACAGCAGCTGTTCGACATAACTCCACAAGTCAGTAATATCCCCGGACACTGAATGAGTGCGTACATAACGGTTTCGCCGCTCTCTGCGTGCATCTCTGCCCATCCGTCTGACTGCACTTCCATGCCTTTAGAGTTTATCTCCAGCGGGAAGCAGCGCCTGGTGGCACTGCCAGGTCAAGGATTCCTGCAATGTATCCATAGTTGACCCCAGCCCGAAAGTCATCCGGAATAGACTAGCGAATTCGTTTTCATCAACGCTCAAAGCTTCCCCGTGTAGGTTGTCGCTATTCTCTGCCACGAAACCTCTGTAGATTGCAAGAGTGGAACTTCCACCGGTCCTATGGCCTGACTGGTAGAGGTCAGCGTGTTCCTGACGACACTCCTGATGCCAGGCGCCCAATCCCAGTCTCAGCTCCGTCAAGGAGACGAGTTGCGGAAAGATGTGTCGCACAAATGGTGTCCACACCTGCTCACCATCCAAGAACTCCCTGCACGTGGTGCAGACACATTGGGTGTGTGCGCATTAGCAGCCACGGCATGCCTAGATGGCCATGCAGTGGGCGCTGGAAGCAGATGAACCGCCTGCCGAGAAAGGCGCGTCCCTTCCACAGGAAACCAAAGAGTAGACGCTCCAATGTGGTCAGATGTAAACTGGCGCAAGGCACGATGGTCAGGTGGTAGTATATACCAGAGGCGATGTAGGAATTCGGCACCTCTGCCCGAACTTTCAGACAGACATAGCTTCTTTTCAGTCCATTTCTGGGTAAGACTGGCCACCCTGCGCGTTAACTCATCCAAGGTTTGGTCCACCTGGAGGTCGGGACCGAAGCAGACACCGAGGAGTTTAACTGGTCCATCGGTCCAGCGCCCCACGACGCCATCCGACGGCATGAACTTGCCTCTCCAAGTGCTAAACTGCAAGACCACCGATTTGTCAGTTTTCATTTTTGTCCCAGTCACCGCCTTGTATTCCTTCAGAATGGTGCTGACCTCCTCCACTTCGGTGGTGTCCGACACCATGACGATGACATCATCCGCATCCGCTGATACGGCCATTCCGCATTATTCCAGCTCAAAATGGATGCCTCTCAACACCTCCAGCTTTCGCAGCAGTGGCTCGTGAGCCAGCACGTACAGAAGAGGCACAAGTGAACGCTCCTGATGGACAGAACATGTTATGCTAAACGATTCCGACATGCCCATTTAATCTGACCACCGAGCAGATACCACTATACATTGCAGCGATCCAGCCTCTGAAAACGAGCCCGAAACAGGCTGCTTTCAGGACGGCTGCGAAGTAACGATGGTCAACCCTATCAAACGTGTTTGACTGATCTGAAATGATGAAGGCACCACCAAAGCGAGGTTAAAACCCTACCATCTCTATAATGTATTGCATGAGGTGGAGGTTGTCGTGGATGGATCTATTCGGGATCGCACACGTTTCTGCTTCCCTGACCAAGTTACCGACAACAAACGCCAACCTCTTCGCTAACAACTTGGCCTAAATCTATAAAACTATGCGTTTAGCAGAGATATGAGCCGAAAGTTATCTATGACGTCCTCCTTGTCGGCGTCCTTTTTCAGCAGCTCTACCAAACCCTGACTCACAGAATTAGGAATTATCCCGTTCTGCTGCCAGTTGCTGTAGACATCTGCTATCCGTCGCCAAACAAATCTGGCATGTAAGCGTAAAGCTCGTAGGGAAGACCATCCAGAGCTGGCGATTTACCACTAGCGCAGCCGATCACCGCTTCGCTTATTTCAGAAACTGTTATCGGCCCTCTGCAGCAACCCACATCTCCTGCTGGGAGTCGCTGCAGCCCATCGAGGTAGGCAGTAAAGTCTACTGCCATTTCCTGGGACCCACCATCGACCACCCCGAACAGTTGAGCGAAGGGCTGCTGAAAACCCACACACATGTCCTCGGAACCGAACAGTACACGCCCGTCCCGGTCTGTCAAAACCGGATCGTGACCTTGTTGCCACGTCGTGCCTCCACTACTCGGACCCATCGGACAGCTATAGTTCCCTCGTGTTGTAGTGCAGGAGCGCTAGCTCAGACAACTCAGCCTCTGTGTTTCGCGTTGATGAAATGGTCGCTAATGGCTACCACATCTATGTCTACTGACTTGCGGTCGTTGAGCATTTGTCTTCGATTCAAAGCCGAACCAAGGCCACGAACATTTAAGCATCCTACTCCGAGTGTAATCATATCGATCAAAGAAAAGTAAAAGGATAAGGTCACTCACTTTGGTCCTCCTCTAGTAGGCCAGTTGATCCGGACTTCTCGCTAGTTGTTGGCTGACTGAGGAAAGGCCTATCCGGTACCGTTCTATTAGGCCATATCCAAAAGTCACTAACGTCATTGGGATATTTCGATGTAATATCCTGGTATGTAACAGAATCAGTTTTTATAATTAGTCTTTCTGGGGCTGTTTTAGGGAGAAGTTCACTAAAACGCTTTCCCTTTGTGTAAATGTTATTATAGTTTGTCACCTCATCCATCAATTCGATGTTGCTCTTTTTAACAAAAGTGATGTTGATGAGGTTTGATCCTGTGTACGTGTCAGTAAATATTTTGGTCCTGTGTTACTTTTGGTTTTTGTTCTTTCTTTTTTTATTGTGGTTGTGAATTTTCCTTTTGTTTTTGAGATAGTTGCGTTTTTGAGTTTTGTTGTGGCTGTGGATTAGAGTTTTGTTGTCTTGGTTGTTGTTTTACTAGTGTGTGCATGTATTGTGGGGTTTTCTGTTTTTGTAAGGTGGGGATATGGTCCTCACCTTTTATCCTCTCAACCCTCTGTTAACCGTGTGCCACTCACCTTGCCTCTACTAGTTCTTTTTTGTAATTTGACGAAGAAACGGAGGAGTAAGATGAAGGTTGGTTGCTTTGTGTGTGTGCGCCGTTAGTTGTGGGTTTGTTGTTGGTGGAGGCGTTGGTGTTCATTTGGAGATGAGTGCACTGTTTTGTTTCTTGAATTAATGTTGTTGGCAATGAATATCTCCACTGCCTTCGTAATGGCTTCGGAGTTTCCAAGTTGTGTTGGTCTCAATATTTCTGTTGTTGATGTGTTTGCTGCTGCTGCTGCTGGTGTTGATGTAGCCGTGGTGTGGGCAGCAAGGATTTTTGGGAGGTTTTGTCAGAGGTCATTGCTACCATAGCTGTTAATCCTGGCTGTTATGCCTTCTATCACCACTCTTATAGGGCCCATGTTCACCATATTAAATATTTCGGGGCCCCTATGGATATTCTCGGTAATGAGTTGCATCTGCAGGTCTAGTCTGTATTCCGTCCAGTATTTGTGCACAGTTATGCGGAGATTTATAATATCCCCATACTCATTCAGGGACATTATGAAGTATTTGATGTCCATTTATGGTGGCACATTGGTAAATGTCACCTTTTTTAACCACTTCCCCAAATATGACGAAAGGAGTAAGTACTCCTCGGAGTAGTATGTGTATGTGGATATTCTCTGAGGTAGAGTTCCACCACTGTCCCAAACTACCGTCATCTTTGAAAGTGCCAAATCACTTCCATAACACCTGACAAACATTTTACATGTTGCGTTGTAGTAGGTTTATCGAGATTCCGAGTTTTTGTTCTGTTGTTACAAGGTTACACGATCGACTTTTTATCATTAGATACACTTTCCTCTTGCGGGAGGACGATCGTGTCCGGCCTAATAAAACATATGGCAGGTCGATGATGTCCAAGATGGCCTCGAGACATCCTTGGTCCGTTTGAATTAAACAGTTGGAAACCTTTTCCGTCCAATTCTCGGTTTTCAGTTCTTGGAATTCTAAGATTGTTCGTTTTGTCTTCTATTTCCTCCAAACGGCTGCGCCATCCAGGGAATGGTTATTTGAAGCGGCAATTCTACCACCTTCACGTCTGCCACCTGATGGCCGAGGTACATATATATGAGGATGAATTCCTCGTTCTTTAGACAGGCCGTGGATTGACTTTTGGGTTGAATTTCTGTGGTGAACCTCACATCTAGCGTGCCATGCTGCTTGCCACGGCTGATATAATTGTGTTTGATCCACAGTTGATTGAGGATTTTCCCATGTCCCGTTCAACGTTTCGAGTTTGATGTTGTTGTTTAGAAAAGCTCAGCTTTGATCGGGCACACCCATTACAAATGTCATTCCACTTTTGACCATCCGTCTATTAGTATAGCTAGAACTTCATTATTGAAAGTGTCATCAACTTAACAAGTTAGCGTGTAATTTGAGTTTGTTAGCTGCTATTTCCAGTAGGTCAATTGACAGCGTAGTTATTCCCTCGTCAGCTCGATGTCTGGAGGCATATGCGGAATGTAAGTCATCAGGGGAGAATAGAGTTTCAGACAAATACATTTCTGGGACCAAATGATTGAAAAAATGAAATTGTACGTAATCTAGAATGAAAACACTTTATGGTTTGAATATGAGTGGTAGATTACATCAGTGTTATGCAATTAGTGACATCTTTGTATAACCTATTCACAGGGAAAAGTGCATCATCCATGACGTTTCAACAGAGTCTTCGATATTTGTTGGGTAACGGGCATAATAATCTACAACCCATCGCTTACCATCAGACTCTACAGCTGGTACAAACGTTTACGACGTTGTAGATTCCACCAAGGGCATTCAACTATCAACCAGTTGATTTAAACCGGCGAGTGAATATGCACCCCAGAAAAGTTTGAATCCTTTGACCAACGTCTGCACACTTTCCTCGAACCAAATCTTACCCAAAGCATTTCTGTCGACCCGAGGCTATGGTTAAAGACAGTGGGATTAAAACTGAAGCAACTTGATTGTGAAGCAGATTTCGTAGCCATAGGAATACGCATGCGTCTATATGAACTGAAGAAGGCCATGACATTATAATCTTCATTGACAGACCCGGTGCAAGGGTATTTGGCTCCCTAGGGAAGACCGTAGATGTGCGCCCCATAGTAACTTGTGTTAAGCCAATGTAGGAACTTTAGATTTTATTGATTATCTCATGTCTGGAAAAAAAGAAACACTGAAAATATTTAGTTTTATCGTTTTCTTTCGTATCTTCATTCATACACATAACAGCATCTATGGCACACCCTAGATGTTGGCAACCACCTAGTTTTCATAATGGGTAGTGCCGGTCCTATTAATCGAGGATTTAGGGATACAACAGAACAAACCACTGAACATAGTTTAAGAGTATTATATATTTGGAACTGAAACCGAAAATACAAGATAGTTGTTGAGAGAAAAACTTGGGTTTAGTTTGATATCAAACTATGCTTATGTTTAAAATAACGGATATTTAAGATAAGTTTGAAAAAACTCAGTTTTGCCTAGCCACAACAAACATTAGGACAATATGTTGGCTTTAAGGTTAAATTTGTTGGAATATGAACATAACTAGTGTCATAGCAGTAGAAATGATAACAGCAACAGTGACAAACACAACAATAGTGACATAAAAATAGATGAGAGGACACACAACAAGGAAATAAAATGTATAATGATAAAGGATAAGCATACAGATGGAATGAAACATAAATGACATTAAACATTTTTAATGTGATAATCTCATCACAGCCGCATCTCACTGTATTCTTGATTTGTCTTGATTTCCATTCCGTGCCACAGTGCATATAGGGCCCTCCTTGGAATGTTGTAGTAACATATTAGTTTTCCTATGAAACGAGCTTGCTGCTCCTCGCTCAACCCTTCTTCATTGCTGGAGAGTGAGACGCTGTGAGCGGTTTACCACAACCATTCTCACGGCACAACATAGCCGATTGCGAGAGAAAGAGAGAGACAGAGATAGAGAATTATCGCCACTGTAGTTGAGTGGTAATTTTCTAATTAAAAATCGGAAGAATGAAAGGCAAATTTGATATCGGCGGAATTTGAACTCAAAGTGAAGAGAGCCGGAAAACATAACGCAAGACATTATATCCGACGTTCTAAGGACTCTACAAATTTGCCACCTTATATTTACTGTATTAAAGTTGAAAGCAGAAAACAACACACAATTATACAATCCATATGTTATATGATATTAATACACGTGGAATGAAATATCTGATAACATACAGCAACAAAAAAGAGATTTGACACATAATAACAAATAAATCAACATCTCATCATTACTATGAGTATAAAACCGCTACAAATAAATAGCATATTTAATGGATCGTAGTTGTAAACCTGAATAAGAAAACAATGATATCTACGGTGCAAGCAGCATCAGCTGTAACCGAACAATTAAGAATACAATGAACCGAAAAAATTAACCATTGCAGCAGTAATATGATTATAGACACAAAAGATAATACTTCACATTAAAATCAATAAAACTATAACCCAGTAAAAGCCCAAACTACATCAGCAAAAACACATCAGTTCGAAAATAAAAGCAAACGGACAAAATAAGAACTGCCATGAGATGGACATCAATAACGTCAAATCCATCACAAATAGAGAAAACAAAAATAACATTGGAAGCATATATCTTTAATCCAGCCAAAATATAAATAGTAACGGAAAATCAATTGACAAAATAAATCTAAACTAAAATGAAATACTGCCTCTTTCCTGGTATTTCACTGTCACATTTTGAAGTGCTCATAAATAAAACACAACTGATACACTTAATTGCTATGACAGGGTTATTGTGCCGAATATTTGACACTGTCTGGGATTAAATATCATATACAGATACAGTTGGAGCTCTAGATTGAGATTTTTTCCTCCCTGTAGCGTTCCATAATAAACAGACGAGAAATAATGGAACCACATTACAAAACGACTACAATTTAAATTAGAAAAGCATAACAAATAAATAAAGAAATTAAGATAGTTTACCGAAAAACCAATAACAAATATATTTATAAGCCTCCAGCTTAAAAGTAGGTAAAATGTTGCTTTATTTCGTGAACTTGAATGATCTTTGAATCGTTTGGAGTAGTCTTATTTTTTCGAATATGTATTACTTGCGAAAGCGAGTTATCAGAATTCGTCCTAGGTGCGTTTGAACTTAGAACATAATGAGACATAAGTGAATACTACAAGTTGTTAAGCAAATCAGTGATAAACAAACGTTCCCACCATGGCCAACCCATCTCTTTAATACTATCTAGAACTATATTTGTCAATGTGTAATTTCCTTACTTAAGAATGTAGATTTCGATTTGACGGACATTTTGCATCTGCTTATATCAGGTCAAGCGACCACGTAGTGGCTGCCTGATTTGCTGTAAGTCATTATGTGAGGCGCTTAGCCGATTCTACCACCCATGTCAGTGCTTTTAGAACACATAACATGATATTACATACTTTCCAGAAATGTGATGCTAAAGAAGGAACAAATATATTTACATTTTCACTGTTTAGATTACATCAGATTTTATATAACTTTCCCGTGTAAGTTGATAGTCGATCGATTATGATTTAATAGCGCAACAATTCACTTGGTTTGTTTTCTGTATTCCTTTTTTTATTAGATTTCTTATGTATTTCGTATACTTAGGAGATGGGAGGATCGATTGATGCAGTGACCATGAAATAGCGTCAACCTTGGTTAGAAATAACATCGCAAATGTGACTCACTGAATAGTTGTATGGCGCCTTCTATCAAGAGAGGTAATCTAGCAGTGAATCTTATTAAAGCTGTGACTAATCTCTATACATATACTGAATAGAAGGATATACCTATTTTCAAATAGCTAAAAAAAAGGGTTGTCAGGATCAGTGATATACATAAATGACTAAACAGCTACGATTATTTATAAATGAGATCAGATAACATTTGGTTCAGTTAAGCTTTTCCGTTATTTAGATCAGCTACAGCTAAAGAATATGAACATTGTCATGTTGCGGTAAAGTCATACAAGTATATAGGAAGAGCTATTGATAATCAGTTCAAAGGTAAGTTACCAGACACGAACGTGGTAGGTCAACATTATCAACTAAACTTTTTCTTGTATAACTTATAGATGTATATGTTCTTATGTATATGTATGTATAAAAATAGATTTAAATATATTGATCACTGGTTTTCGAAATTAAATATCAATATACCGATAAAATACCACTCAAGAGCACTTATTTAAAGATTGTTGTCATAATCTATAAGTAATTTTACTCACTTATACTCACTCTACATACTTTCATGTGTCGACATGTACAATTTTTTTTTATATCTAGTATTATATGTCGATAATGGGTCTAATGCCATTTTATTTCTACGTACTATGTATATAAGCAATTTTGGGAAATATTTGTTAGGCTTTTATCTCATGCTAGAGTCTCTTCAAATTATTTTAAATCATTACATCTTTTTGCCAATCTCTTCGAATGTAACGAAAGAAAAAGTGCTACCGTTCTGTCTCTCTCATTCGCTTTCTTGTAATCTCTATCTCAATTGATCTCTCTCCCTCTGCATATATATA
>JAOPJM010338489.1:0-11738 GCA_027124095.1 Muusoctopus leioderma | reverse complement strand
CAGGTAACAAGACAGAACAGCGCTCCAGACGAGCCAACAGGCGAACTCTACAGACGAACCATACAGCAGTAGGTGGCAAAACAGAACAGTACTCCAGACGATGAAATGAAAAGAAACAGCAGCCAGTCCATGCAGTAGGTGACAAAACAAAACAGAATTCCGGGCGGGACAGCAGGTAATCCACACAGTGGGTAATCCAACAGGTAATCCATACGAATAAGGTTATATATATATATGTATGTATGTATGTGTGTGTGCGTGTGTGTGTGTGTGTGTGTGTGTGTGTGTATACGTGTGTGTGCACTCGAGAAAGCCCTTCGTATTCTACGATAATCCACGTTGTGTAAACAAAGAAAGCGAAAAGCTTTTCGACGTAAGATAAGATGCGACGACAGAGTGGAAACCTCGACCTATTCGTACTATACATGCTTGGAAAACTAAACAATATATTCAGCTAGTCTAGAAAACGACTATAGAGAGATAATAGTTCAGCAATATCCCAAAACATGAACGGACACAAATTAAACACATTTTGAAAAAAAGTCTTCAAGGACCTCAGCCACAAAATAAGTATCCAAATCAGCCTATGCACAACACTAAGCCTAACGACAAAAACCAACCCGTATAACCACGTGAAAGCACTATTCGTATAGAAAATTGAACGAAGTGCCGCTATATATAAACAAAGATTCCAACCAAAGCTCTTCAATATCCTCCGACTAAACAATGTACTATCACATGGCAATGTTTCAACAATGAGGCCCTAAAAAATCATCGAGTACAAAAATAAAATATAAATAATACCCAAAGACTGAAACCAACCGTAAACCACACTGAACCAGAAAAGGAAACGACATCTGGCTCAAACCCCTCTTCAGCCTAAATGCAGTGACAAATGTGATGAACATTTTTCTGACACTAATCACTAAACACTTTCCGCCCGGGAATAGTTATTATAAGCTATGCATCAAACATAACACAGAATAAGAGAGAAAATTAAAATATAAATATAAACTGGGCAATGTTAGACAGTGTCAGCTCGTATGTAAATGGATTAAGGAACATACCCTCTGAAGAAAAATACACCAAATTTCCGCAACAAATATGCTTGCTCAACTGATGATATGAGGTGATTGATATCACAAACATTATTTTTGAAAACTGGTCTGAATTGCAAACAGGGTAAATATCCAATGACGTAATACAGCAGAGCTGCCAGTGGACGCTGGGCAATGCTGACCCCACCCACAAAATAAACTAAAAACATGACTAATTAATCAATGGTAATGAATGACACTTTAGAAATATCAGTTACAAAGTAAACGGCAACTGAATGACAAAAGTTTAATAACCCAGAACAGGCCCCTTAATTCACAAAAGAAATTCCAACAAACAAAATATTCCCCAATAGTGGGACTCTGCCGAGGGTTACTCGAGGAAACCACACAAAACCTGGATCGCCCATACAACGACGGGTAAGTGCCTTCTACCATCTGCACTCTCCCATCCAGTCTACAGGCGCATGCTAAGAGTAGACCCGTTCACTCAGGCCGTGCTCGTTACTCTTACCCACCTTTCAACAAATTTACTTGTTGACAGCACCTCCCTCTCTACCCTCACATTCCTTTCCAAGCGAACCTTGAAAAAGTCCATGAAGGTTTGGCCGAAGAGGAAAGTGTCTGTCTTCAGTCCTTTCACTCTCGTCCACCATACAACTTCTTTCGCAATAGCCACCAGACAGGAAAACTACCTGCCTTTCCCGACCACAGATAGGCGGTGGGGTAAACGTCACGATGGACTCGGCCGATAGCTGGATCCGTCCCACCCGTGACAACAACTGTTCGATAAAACTCCACAAGTCAGCAATACATGGGCATTGAACAAGTGCGTGCAGGACGGTTTCGTCGCTCTGCGCGCATTTCGGACAAGCTCGACTAACGGCACTTCGATGCCTATAGAATTTGTCTCGAACCGGCAATGCGTGCCTGTAGCAATGCCAGGTAAGGGATATCTGGATGTTATCCATGAGTGCCGGACTGAAAGTTCTTAGGAACAAACGAGCCAGTTGATTCTTGTCGACATCCAGAGTTACCCCGAGAACGTCATTGCTCTTCCCAACCACTAATCCTCTATAGAAGGCCAAAGTGAAAGTCCCACCTAATGCATTGCCCGACAGGTTGAGGGACAACATTCCATATACCAGGCTCCCAGTCTTTGTCTTCGCTTGACCCAAGACTGCAGCTCCGTCAAAAAGACGAGTTGCGGAAAGACTTGCCTGACAAAAGGTGACCACACCTGCTCACTGTCTAGGAATCTCTGCTGATCCCGTAGCTTCAGCGCATGTCTGCACATTAGCAGCCACGGCATACCCAGTCCTCTTTCTAAAAGATGTTGACAGCAGATGGACCTTCTGACGAGTGGGACGAGTCCCTTCCACAAGAAGCGAAAGAGTAGACGCTTCAATATGGTCAGACGATAACTGGGGAAAAGCACGACGGTCAGGCTGTAGTATATAACGGAGGTGATATAGGCATTCGCCACTTCTGCCTGACATTTCATGGATAGCTTCCTCTCAGCTCATTTCTGGGTGAGATTGGCCACCCTGCTCGGCCCAGTTCCTATCTACCTGGCGGTCTGGACCGAACAATTGAACCGGTTCGCCTGTCCAGCGACCCAGGGCTCTGTTGGTTGGCATGAATATGCCTCTCTATGAGCCGAGTTGTAAGCCCACAGACTTGTTCTGGTAAACTTTTGATCCTGCCATCGTCTCTTATTTCATTAGAACGGTGCTGACTAACTCGATTTCCGAGGTGTCCGACATCATTACGATGGCGTCATCCGCATATGCCGAGAGAGAATTTCCGCATCCTAGTACCACAACTCCAGTTTCCGCAGTCGTTGCTCAAGATTCAGTACATACAGAAAAGATGAGAAAGGGCATCCGTGACGGACAGAGCACGTGACTCTAAACGGTTGCGATAGGTTGCCATTTACTCTGAACACCGAGCAGATGCCGCAGTACATTGCAGCGATCCATCCTTTGGAAACGGGACTGAAACCGGCTAACCTGAGGACAGCCACCAAATAACGATTGTCGACCCTATCGAAAGCTTTCGATTGATCAAAGTTGATCAGAGCCCTACCGAAGCCACATTTTTTACACACCGTCTCTATGATGTATTGCATGAGGTGGAGGTTGCTGTGTATGCATTTGTTCGGATTGCATTTGTCTGCGCTTCCCCGATCAGACTGCTGACGACAAGTGGCAACTTCATTGCTAACACCTTGGCCAAAATCTTAAACTCTGCATTCAGCAGAGTTATGGCCCGAAAATTAACAATGACATTTCCCTTGTTGGCGTCCTTTCTCAGCAGTGCTACCACCCCCGGCTCACAGAGTTGGGAGTTCTCCATTTCTGCTGCCAGTTGGAGTAGACGTCTGACAGAAGGTCACCGAGCAGGTCTGGCATGTAAACGTAAAGCTCGTAGGGCAGACCATCCAGACCAGATGATTTGCCCCTCACACAACTACTTATCGCTTCCCGTACCTCATCAGCTGTTATCAGCTGTTCCGTATCTCATTAACTATTATTCGCAGCACTCCGCATCCTCTGCCGAGAGTCGCAGCAGGTCCATCGAGGTCCATCCAGTCTCCGGCCCAACACTCGCCCCGAACAGTTGAACAAAGTGTCACTGGAAAGCCGCGCACATCTCCTTGGAATCGAGTAGCACGCACCCGCCTAAGTCCGCAAAGACCGAATTGTAGCTGACAACGCAGCCCTCGTGTTTCGCGTTGAATAAATAGTTGAGGCCCATTCTCGCCACTAGTATGCCGGTTGCGATGCCGTTCCTAATCACCTCTTCTAGCTTGCTAACTAGCTCCCCCTCCAATTTATTTTTCTCTAACGCTATTTCTGTACTAAACCCTATCGATTCTGTTCTAATCACCCTTTTCAGAGCACACCCCCGTCGGTTGTTGACGATTGCCTACGACAACTAAATCGCTAATCCGGTCTCTGTAGCTTTGCGCGCAGAAAACGGCGCATTTAGCTTCCAGTAACCGGGGCCCTGTCTATGTGTCTTATCTAGGTCGACCTAGATAGGACACATATACAGGGCAAATTTGTGATCTGTGTAGCCGACCAGTTGAAATTGTGGACATCCTATGCTATCGTTATCTGCTGACCTAATACATACCCTATCTAGATACGATCTGGATGACTCGATGCGGTTGGTCCATGTCCACACTGGCATATTCGGCAAATCCAGTCGGTATCTGTCAGACAGTTGGAACTGTTTGAGCAGGTCTGCTAGACTTTTACACCCACTCTCCTATCGGCTAGCCCCACACAATCCCAGCATGCGTCTAAGATACCATTTCAGTCTTCCACTAGCACTAGACGCCTGAAGAAATCTGGCCGCTCTGCCCCTGTCGAGGCATAGACGGCCACTAGTCTGAAGGCACCACCTTCGCTCTGTCAACGTCCAGGACCACCGACTTACCATTCGGGTCCAGGAATATTGACCGTACTGCTACTCCTCCAGCCAATCCAGGCCTACTAGGAAATGCGTACACCTCATAGTCGTCAAAGATGGGTGCGAGTGCGTGCGTCTCGGAAATTCTGATCTTGATTTTGTCTACCACACCTATATCTAGTGACCTGAAGTCGTTGAGCAAGTGGCCTTGCTTTCAAGGCGGCTCCTGACCATGTACATTTATGCTACCTATTCTGAGTAAAGCCATGCTGGATGGAAGTGAAAGGTCACTTACCTTGCTCCTGTGGAAGAACGGCTGATCGGGATTTCCGGCTAATTGTGGGTGTTGCCTCGAACAACTCTTTGTGCAATCTTTTATTAACTGTATCACCGAAAGCCTCCACGTTTTTGGTGAATTTTTGTTTCGAGATAGTTATAGAAATCTTGAGAAGTTTCTATAATGAGTATGTGGGATGATGCGTTGAGAGACTGCTTTGTGAAGGGTTCGTTTGATTGTTCGTTTAGCAGTTCATTATTTGAGTATTGTTTTTCTTTATTGCTGTGAAGTTTATAATGTTTTTTACCCGAGGTATGCTGTTGGTGTTGTTGTGGATGTTGGCGTTGGGTTTGGGTTTGTTGTGGCGTTGGTGGTGTCGGTGTTGGTAGTGTCGGTGTTGGTGTTGGTGGTCGTGGTGTGGGTGTTTGGCTAGTTGGCTCGTTGCATGACATGTCTGAGAGGTTAGAAGTGGGGAAAGGTATGTCTTGGGGGACTTTGGTGTTTTGTTCTCTTGTTTTTGTTGCTTTTGTTGGCTTCTGTGTGATGGTTGTTGCTGGTGTTGCTGGTGTTGCTGCTGTTGCTACAGTTGCTGCTGTTGCTGTTGCTGTTGCTGCTGTTGGTTTCTCTTGTTGCTGTTGTGACAGCTGCTGTTCTTGTTCTTATTGTTGCTGCTTCTGCTGCTGTTTTCGTTGCTGTTGTGGTGGCTGCTGTGTTTGTTGTTGTTTCTGTTGCTGCCACTGCTGCCACTGCTGTTATTGCTATTGGTGATGTTGTTGCTGCAGTTGTTTTCCTGCTGCTGTTGTTGTTATTGTTGTTGTTGTTGTTGTTGCTGCTGCTGTTGTTGTAGTTGGTGGTGGTCGTCGTGTTTCTGTTGCTGTTGTTGTTGTTGCTGTTGTTTGTGTTGTTGTTGCTGCTGTGTTATGGTATTGGAAGTAGTGCAGGTCTTGGTTCTACCACCCTTGTCTTTGTGTGTAGAGGGTATTTAGATGATTTCTACGGCCACATTTGGGGCATCTTTTCCGTCTGCCCTCTAACTGGCAGGAAAGTTAGGTCGGGAATCATATCCAGGGTTTCGGGTCTTACCTGGATCAGGATCTCCAACCCGACCCCTATTCAATTTTTCTTTTGATGGTTTTTAACATCTACCAGCGTGTTACCACCTTCCAGGACGACGCATTTTATTACCCACCAGATGTCTAAATCAGAGGTACTTCTGACACCTTTAACCTTACTACACGGTTTCCAAAGCATGTGGGTAACAATAACAGGTCCTCTCTCTTACACGGGACCACCGAGTGTGTTTGGTCCAGTGCTTCAGTGAGGAATGTCACTTCCACACTACCATACTGCCTGGCCCCCGTGATAAAATCTACATCAACCCAAATTGTTTTTAAACAGTGCAACACACCTGTATACCACAGTTTTTCTGGTCGTATCATTTAAAACCTAAGGAGGAACCGTCAGAAGAACTCTCCAGGTCCGTCTCTGAATTAATTTTTCAGCCTCTATGAGTTTCCTATATTTGCCCTCCATAATAACCTGCTTCACTATTCTTGCGACGTTTGCAAAAGAGCCAGCTGTGTTGTGTATGGTTTGTGTGATGTTGCTGTTTTTGTTGTTGGTTGTGGTGGTCGTGGTGGTCGTGGTGGGGTGGAGGTCAACATCCGTGGTGAATATGCCAGTGTCTGTGTGCGCGGTGGCCGAACGAGTGGAAAATATAACATTGTTGGTGATGGTTGGTGGAGTGGTGTTGTTATTGTTGTGGCTATTGACGTTGTTGTTGTTGCTGTTGCTGTTGCTGTTGCTGCTGCTGCTGCTGTTGCTGCTGCTGCTGCTGCTGTTGCTATTGCTGCTGCTGCTGCTGTTGTTGTTGTTATTGTTGCTGTTGGTGTTGTTGTTGTTGTTGTTGTTCTGCCTCAGTACTGGTAAGCTAGGGAGATGCTCTATAACTATGACGGTGGATTTATCATAACGGCCGTTGCTGCCGTTGCTGCCGTTGCCGTTGCTGCCGTTGCCGTTGCTGCCGTTGCCATTGCTGCCGTTGCTTCCGTTGCTGCAGTTGCTGCCGTTGCCGTTGCTGCCGTTGCCATTGCTGCCGTTGCTGCCGTTGCTGCCGTTGCTCCCGTTGCTGCCGTTGCCGTAGCTGCCATTGCTGCCGTTGCTGCCGTTGCTGCCGTTGCTGCCGTTGCTGCCGTTGCTTCCGTTGCTGCCGTTGCCGTTGCTGCCGTTGCTGCCGTTGCTGCCATTGCGGTTGTTACCGTTGCTGCCGTTGCTGCCGTTGCTGCCGTTGCTGCCGTTGCCGTTGCTGCCGTTGCCGTTGCTGCCGTTGCCGTTGCTGCCGTTGACGTTGCTGCCGTTGCCGTTGCTGCCGTTGCTGCCGTTGCCGTTGCTGCCGTTGCCATTGCTGCCGTTGCTGCCGTTGCCGTTGCTGCCGTTGCCGTTGCCGTTGCTGCCGTTGCTTCGGTTGCTGCCATTGCCGTTGCTTCGGTTGCTGCCATTGCCGTTGCTGCCGTTGCCGTTGCTGCCGTTGCTGCCGTTGCTGCCTTTGCCGGTGCTGCCGTTGCTGCCGTTGCTGCCGGTGCCGTTGCTGCCGTTGCCGTTGCTGCCGTTGCTGCCGTTGCCGTTGCCTCCGTTGCTGCCGTTGCTGCCGTTGCTGCCATTGCTGCCGTTGCCGTTGCTGCCGTTGCCGTTGCTGCCGTTGCTGCCGTTGCCGTTGCTTCCGTTGCTGCCGTTGCTGCCGTTGCTGCCGTTGCTGCCATTGCTGCCGTTGCCGTTGCTCCCGTTGCCGTTGCTGCCGTTGCCGTTGCTGCCGTTGCCGTTGCTGCCGTTGCCGTTGCTGCCGTTGCCGTTGCTGCCGTTGCTACCGTTGCTGCCGTTGCCGTTGCTGCCGTTGCCGTTGCTGCCGTTGCTACCGTTGCTGTCGTTGCTGCCGTTGCCGTTGCCGTTGCTGCCGTTGCTGCCGTTGCCGTTGCTGCCGTTGCCGTTGCTGCCGTTGCTGCCGTTGCTGCCGTTGCCGTTGCTGCCGTTGCTGCCATTGCCGTTGCTGCCATTGCCGTTGCTGCCGTTGCCGTTGCTGCCGTTGCCGTTGCTGCGTTTGCTGCCATTGCTGCCGTTGCTGCCGTTGACGTTGCTGCCGTTGCTGCCGTTGCTGCCGTTGCTGCCGTTGCCGTTGCTGCCGTTGCTGCCGTTGCCGTTGCTGCCGTTGCCGTTGCTGCCGTTGTTGCCGTTGCTGCCGTTGCTGCCGTTGCTGCCGTTGCTGCCATTGCTGCCGTTGCCGTTGCTACCGTTGCTGCCGTTGCTGCCGTTGCCGTTGCCGTTGCTGCTGTTGCCGTTGCTGCCGTTGCCGTTGCTGCCGTTGCCGTTGCTGCCGTTGCTACCGTTGCTGCCGTTGCTGCCGTTGCTGCCGTTGCTGCCGTTGCTGCCGTTGCCGTTGCTGCCGTTGCCGTTGCTGCCGTTGCTGTTGTTGTTGTTAATGGGTTTTTTAAAGTTTTCTTTATCTATTCTTTTTGAATTTATTTTACTAAATGAGTTTAAATTTTGTTTTGAAGCAGCGTCTGCGTTGCTACTCCTTTTCTTGTTTACACCTTTCACCACTCCTCTCATAGACATGCTGAATATTGTATCATAAATACCAGAAAATATAATGAAATATTGTCTAGAAGACAGACCTTGCATCTATTTCAGGTATTGGGATAGACTTTCCACCACTCCGAAGTCCTCTATTTGTAAAATTATCCAAATAATTTTCATCTAATAAAACGGGCGCTGGCAGCGGATGGACCGCGCGATCAGCGGAACGCGTCTCTTCCACAGGATGCCGAAGAGTAGACACTCCAATCTGGTCAGAAGGAAACTGGGACAAGGTACGACGGTCAGGCGGTAGTATATAATAGACATGACCGGGTTGGCAGCTATATTCACTGGGCAATATGCCAAAACTTCGGTGTAAAACAGACAAGAAGTGTACCAAACACGGTACATGACAACAACCTGGCCACAATCTTATGGGATATGCCTATTCAAACTGACAGGATTTTCTGCATAGTTTTCAATGGGCTGTTTGTGCGTCCAACATTATAATTTGTACACTTATATTCCTTCTGAGTTATTTGAGTATCAAATTTACCATACTTTTCAATATTAGTAGTACTGTAAGTAGTAGTACTGTTTATATATAAATTCGTGTAGTTCCTGAGAATCGATGACTATGCAGCAAAATAGGAATTCTCTAGTTATAAATTTTAGATCTGATTTTTTACTAAACCGGAGAAGAGCCCAGAAAGAGATGTGTTGCTGTGTATGTAATGTTGGTCATCAAATGTAGCAAACTTACAACATTGATAAAACTGCATGTCAAAGGCTAGGTTTTCTTTGCGAGGTCAGAAGAAGTAAGGTAATCCTTGTTTCTTCTATCACTACAATGGTTTCTGTTTTCCCGAATTAGTAAGCTGCTCACCATCCACAGCTTCTGTTGTATCGTTCCTACTGTGTCTCCAAACACCGCAGTAAATACATCCGTATCCTCTCTCCCTATAACAGCAACAAGTGTGAAAATAGCTCCCTGTCTAGGTTTTATCAACTATCATAAGCGCCCTGTCTAGGAAATCAACTATCATAAGCCCGAGCAGATAATCAATCCGATAAGGGCGGCATATAAACTCGGACTAAAAGAAAAACAAAAACCAAAAAAAACATAAGGTCATTTCTCACAGATCCGTCTGGATTGAGAAGAGTTACGTACAAGAATTCTATAAAGTTAAACTAAAATTATACTGACAAAGCGCAAGTATATTTAGCTTAACTGAGCAGGAGAAAAAGCTTACAGACACACGGTCATCTTGAAAACCGTTTGTTTGCAAAGTCAAGCACCTTCAAATTGTGATAATATTGTAAGTTAATTATAAGCTCATCATCATCATTATCATCATCATCTTCATCAACAGCAGAAGCAGAGTTCCTGTAATATATTTGGAGGTTACAGGAACACAGTGATTAGGGATGTAGAGATAGATCTCTACAAGAACAATCTCTGATATAGTCTTAATAGTCTTGGATATGTTTGTGGAGAAACAATTATATTGCTTGTTTTGCTGTGTTGTACAGTAGAGTTTATATATTTCCAATGGTATGTAATCAATGGTTGATATATATACATTTTATGTGCTGTGTAGTAGTGTTGATATTGTTATTGTTTTCACTATATATTCCTAAGTCAACCCTGTTCGATCCGAAGTATGACCAAAGATGTTCCAACCATGTCCATCCTGTATTTTTGCTCTGACATAGTGTATATATGACCACTTTATCCAATTTAAAAAAGTAAGGTGTGATTTGATAGCAATTTGGCCACACTATTTATCACGTTGAGCAACAGCATAGGCCTTCTTTAGCTCATGTTATATAGTTGTATTTGTGTATTTTATAATAAAATAGTTGTGTAAGATAATGTAGAAATTAGTGTAGAGATGTTAAGTGACTGAGAGTACAAGATTCCCCCCACTGGACGGGACGCAAGCCCTTCGTAATGAAAAAGCCCAGCTTCTGCCGCTATTAATTTTTTTCAGCTGAGTGGATTTGAGCAACGTGATATTGAATGCATTTCTCAAGAACGTGAACCCAACACCCTAACCCCTACGCCACGTGCCTTCACAATTTGTTGTATAGTATATACACGTCGTTCGTTCTTTTCACTGGTTTCAGTGATTGTACTGCGGTCGTACTGGGGACCGCCTTCGAGGATTTAGTCGATCATAACAACCCCAGTAATTATTTCAGTCTGGTACTTATTTTAATAATCTCTATTTGTCGAATCTCTATGTTACAGGACATGAAAGGGTACAACATATACAACACTGCTTTTAGACGTCTGTCTGTAGATATAAACACATACAAACACAGACACACATATCCACATATATGTCTGTGTATAAATATAATATTTGCTCGTGTTTTCGTGGAAAAACTCAAAGTGCTCAATACACACGTGTTAGAAGTGTGTAGAGTCTGTTATAATTGTATATTGCTATACCGAATTATTTCTTCATACCGAAAGGGTTCGGTTGGTTGACGTCGGTCGACCATACTCGTCGGTGTGTTTGAAATAATTATTTCAGACTCAGAATCACCGACAACAACACTCGAGTAACGTCAACCACCCGAAACTGCGGGGGGGGGGCATTACCGTAGTAGAGTGTGGTAATATATTTAATCCAAATTAACCCGGCTCAAGTGTGAGTACATAGAGCAGAGATGAGAGAGGACACTCTTGATGGGCCAAGCGCGTGATACGAAACGGTTCTGATAGGTGGCGATTTACTCTGTCCACCGAGCAGATGCCGCTGTACATTGAAGCGATCCATCCCCTGAAGATGGGGCCGAAGGCGACTGCCTTGAGGGCAGCCGCCATGATGTATCGCATGATGTGGAGGTTGTCGTGGATGGATCTACCTGGGATAGCGCAGGTTTGCGTTTTCCGGATCAAACCACCGACGACAAGCGCCAACCTCTTTGCTAACACCTTGGCCAAAATCTGAAACTCTGTATTCAACAGAGTTGTGGGCCGAAAATTTCACACATTTCATTGCTTTATATATTGTATTTTTTATTTACTTTTCATTTGTATCTAATTATAGAGTTGAACTTTGTGACCCTTCTCATTTTTCTACAGCGAACAACTTAGCCATTTCTTTTCATATCAACTTTCTTCCCCTTCTCTACATTTAGAAAGCTCGCGTGTTCAGACAGCCTCTCCTATTCATTGCTATAATTAAAAAAAACATCATTCGTTTGACTAGCTCCAATTCGACCGGAGCATTTGGCCATCTGTAACGAATCCCATTTACGTTTATGTAGTACATAACAATAACAATAATGATATTATATATGTATATATATATATCAGAGGGAGAAAGATAGATAGATAGATAGATATATAGATAGATAGATAGATAGATAGATAGATAGATAGATATATAGATAGATAGATA
>JAOPJM010338389.1:0-11738 GCA_027124095.1 Muusoctopus leioderma | reverse complement strand
GAATACAGCAAGCAACAAGCAAAAAGAGAACTCAGTTTGTTGAAAGTGCTTTTATTTGTTCGAGCACAAAAGCAACTTTAAGTTTCGTGTCCAAGTCATTCCGTCTGGGGTGGGGGAGGTGGGGGGGATTCCAGATGGATATAACTGCGCTCATCAGGTCCGTATAGGTGGAATCCAAAATGTCCGACGGGAATATTACGATACTGGGCGATATTTGTAAACGAGGCTGTGGAACAGCGTGGCCGACTACATTCCGGTTAAGGGGAGTAACCCTTTTCTGTCTTATCTGTCAGTTGTCTTCAGACAGGCGAAACTTAGGAAAAGAAAAGAGAGAAGGAATGGTAAAAAGAAACAAGCAAAAGCCTCTAGAAAACTCATGTCTGTAAATCGTGTAAGCCGTCTGTAGTCAAACTATAAACTTTAAAGGGAGGGGGGTTTCTATAAGAAAAGAAAAGCTTAAATGTAAAAAAATAAAATTAAAATTTACAAACCTTATAACCTTTATGACAGGGGAGGGAACCTTAGCTATAAAGCATGTAGTTGTCTAGCTTAAATTTGGGAGACTCTTATAACAATATAAAAATAAAAATTCAAAATAGTATTCAATAGAGGAATGAAGGAAGGAATAGTCAAGTTTAGAAGAAGCAGGTGCAAATTGTGGTCGCGCGTCCGCTTGCAAACCCTCACACGACTGAAACTAAGGGATAGTAAGATATGGTGACCTATACAGACCCGCTGAGTGTGGTTATATCCATCCGGAAGCCACCCCCCGATGGAATGACTTGGGCACGAAAGGTAGCGTGTTTTGTACTCGAGCGCACGCGCACACACACACACACACACACACACACACACACACACATATATATACTTTTACTTGTTCCAGTCCATCGACTGTGGCTATGCTGGGGCACCGGTCGCCCTTTGTCAGGCACGTTTTTCCGCAGCTCGTCTCTTTGAGGGAGCTGTACTTCTGGCTCAAGCGTAGACCAAGATTGGACGCCTGGCATCTGGAATGTTGTCAGGCACTCACAGCCCGCTACCAGTTGGCCAATGCAGTGGTGGAAGTTCCACGTTGGCATCCTATGGAGAAATAGTGGCGGGAAGTGTGAGACGTCCTCAGGGAGACACTGTGCATCGATGAGAATCAACTGGCTAGTCTGTTCCAGAGAACCTTCAACCCAGAAACTATGGATAACTTCCTGAAGTCCCTGGCCTGGTAGTACTACCGGGGTAAATTGCCGGTTCGAGACAAACTCTATAGGTACGGAAGTGGCGTCAGCTGGACCTGTCTGAGATGTATGCAGAGCGATGAAACCGTTCTGCTCGCACTCTTCCAGTTTCCGAGTATTACTGATTGTGGACTTTTGCCGAATAGCTATTGTCGCGTTTAGGATGGATCCGACTGTCAGCTGAGTCCATTGTGAAGATCGACCCATCACCATCCTTTGGCCGGGAAGGGCAGGCAGTTTCCCTCTGTCTGATGGCTATGGCGAAAGAGGTTGTGTGGTGGATGCGACAGAAAGGACTGGGGACAGACACTTTCCTCTTCGGCTAAGCCCTCATCGACCTTTTCAAGTTATATTTAGAAAGGAAGGTGAGGGTAGTAGAGAGGAAGTTGCTGACCCCCAGTAAATGTATTGAAATTTACTGGAGGTCAGCACCTCCCTCTCTGGGAGTATGCACCTGTAGACTGGAAAACATCCGGGAGAGGCCACTTGGCCCTGGGAATCAGGTTAATCCAGGACTTGTGGGGTTCCTTGATTTATTTATTTTTGTTCTCTTATTTTCGTTATTTTTCATTTTGCACGTTTCTGTGTAAACCCCCACTGTTTTGTATTTTCCAATTCTCGAAGCTGTTTAAAGCAAGCCTCAAATAAGATAATGTAATGCTTTTGGGGAGATGGCTATTCAATTTCTATTGGTGTTACGTACTCGTCTAGCCAGCTATTGTTTTTGTTATACTTAACTACCTTTTCAAAAACGGGTTTCGAAAATGTTTCTGTTTCTTTAGTGGGTATCTTATCAATTTCTATGCTGTTACCGCGTATTGTCCTATATCCTAAAGAATGTTTGCAGGTTGTTTTCATAAGCGTGGTTTTGGGAGTACCGTTGTTCTCTTTTTAATCTATTATTTGAAGCGGATATTGTTTTACCATTCAAGTGCTTGCAGTTGTATTTGTTGATTGTTTATGTTGTATTTAATCATCATACAGTACATATTTTTGTTATTTTTTTCCAGGAGGGTTATTTACTTCACCTGGTTTATTTAATCCCGCGCAATCTATTGTTGTGAGTGTGCAAGCGAATAGGAAATTGTTTAACTGGATAATAGAATTGGGTATCAATGTTGTGATTTGTTATCTCTCTTTGTACATTGCTGATAGCGCCCCTTAACCTATATATGGGTGTTTAAGAGAGGGTTGCTAAAACGTATGTCTACAATTCATGGGAATAATTTAAGCCTGTTTTAAGTACTTTAGCAACCTGCTGACACATGCATCGACGGCTTCTTCTCGTTCAACTGCTATGGAATTCCAGCAGCAGAGAACAGATTTTCTGTCAATGAAGAAACATGATGACCGGAAGTAGTAATGTCTACGCTATTAATATTGTTATTGTTACGCTCATCGGTAACAGCATTATTATCATCGTTATTAATACTATTATTATTTCAACTATTAACATCACTACCAACACTATCCCTGTTTACAGCATCACCAAATATATTGTAACACTCGCTCTTCACAGCCTCGATTTCTAACTTCGTCAAACAATGTCCTCTGCTGCTGTGTATTTTAGTATTGTCGACGTGGTTGAATATTTGTTATTGGCTATTCGTTGTTCATTGCACGTTGCATCTATAAATATTTGTTTCCAGTATCGATGCATTGATCACATTATGACGTTGAAGCATTTATGACAGCCTAGAAATAACTTCCGACAACGTTGAAATTAATTTCTTTTATTCTTGTAGTTCTTTGTCTCGGTGTCGCTAGATAATATTGCCACTATGTTCTCTTTTGTACTAGCGTATCTTGAGAAGACAGACGGTAATCCGTAGCTCTATGCATTTTCTGGTTATGATTGCATTAGACCTAGTAAAGAATCTGCCTAATAAAATATATAAATATTTGAATAGTTGCTAAAATATTGAGAAATTTGGAGAATAATTATATTTTGAAAAGCTGCTACAATGCTGATGTACTACACACAGTAGTTATAAATATCGGGTAAAATCTAGGCGTCCAGATTACGATAGATGCGTGGTTCGATTCCCGTAGGCGGTCTGTCCTTTTCCCGTCTTTCAGAGGTATTTTATCTGATATTTATAACTACTGTTTGTAGTACATACAGCATTGTAGCAGCTTTTCAAAATAAAATTATATAAATATTTATTTTGAGGGATTTTTTTAAATATTTGAAGTTGGAGCTGTTGTAACTACGTTCAAACAAGAGGCTGGAAGTCCGTCACGACGAGGTGCCCTTCTCCATGGATTACCTGAACATTACGGTGGTCCGAAAGGAGAACCCTCGTCTACTTATTCTAAAGATGGGCCTAAAAAAGGACGAATCAAATACTCTGTTGGTTAAGGAGGTAATGGGGGGAGGGGGGTTCCGGGTGACCTTAAATGATAAATAGTTGATAAAGGCCACGTCAGGGGTCTATCGACAGCTGAGGAATTGCGACCCAGAGCGTGCAGGGCCCTTTACAGCTCGGCTAAGGCCGAAATTGCTAAGAGATAATTTTGAAGAATCCATTTTGCAAAAGGTAATCGGGGAAAAGGTGATCAGAGTCATGGGGTCCTCTGAATCTACCTAGGTGGTGTGCACTACTAAGTACAGCTCTGTATACCTTACGTAAGTGCAGTGTTTTCCTTTGTTTTGTATGTTCTATTGTACTGAAAGTACTCTACGTAATATGTTTGCAATGACTAATAGTGCTATTTTCAGTATGTTGAGGATATTTGTAAGTCCTGATGTTTTGGTTGTGTATTTGTCTGCATTTTTTTAAATAATACCCAAAACACCTATTATTATAGGGATTGTTTCTGTTTTCAATCCCCGCATTCTGGTTATCTCTATTTCCAGATCTTTATATTTGGATAATTTATCAATTTTCTTTAAAGATATATTGTTGTCTGCTGGGAGTGAAACTTCAGTTAAGAGGCACTTCCTTTCCAGGTCGTCTTTAAGAGCAATATCCGACCGATTAGCCTTGATCTCCTTGTCTGTAGGGATTGGTATATCCTAGATTATTATTATTGTTATTGTTATTGTTATTATTATTATTATTATTATTATTATTATTTAAAAACATAAAAATCCTTATTTTGTGGCATGTTTTTTAATTATTATTTACATTTTTATTTATATTTTTATGTTAGTTTATTTTCTGTTTATTTTCTTTTGTTTTTTTATTTTTTATTTTTCCAATTTTATTTTTTATTTTTTCCTAATTTATATAGGTATTCTTGGTTTATTTATACATTATGTCGCTGGTTATACTGCTCTACTTCCACGTTCATCTGCTACGCGGCATGAAGAACACTTACTTCGAAAAGAACCTCCGCATCACCATTCGAAGGAGCCAGGATAACCTGCATAAATGCAACCAGACGGAACCAATCAGCGAGGACAACGAGGAACAGGTTCTGTCCGATCACGTCACCGGCAAGAATTGCAGTCCCGACCAGATGTCTACTTCCTCGCAGACGACTTCGCAAAGCCACTTGGAATTGCCAACCGAAGGGACTGCTGCCCATGTTGGTGAAGGCATAAACTTCTATTTGCGACTTGGCTGTCTCGGTAAACTTGACTTTAAACTTTACTTTCGAAACATCCCTTTATTTCATTTTTTCTACTTCTAATTCCTTCCCTCCCTCCCTCCCTCCGTCCCTTCTCTCTCCTCGTTTCATATGTTTCTTGGCAGAGTCGTTAGCGCGTATCCTTCTCTCGCACCGTTTCCGCCAACTTCAATGCTCTCTCCCATCACCGCAACACTACCGTTGTTGCTGTTGTTACTGTTGTTGTTGTTGTTTAGCCCCCCCCCTCCCTATCAGCTTAGCTCTGACCTATGATCAAAAGTTTCCAGTCGTTAGCGTGTCGGATAGAATACCTTACGGTATTCTTTCCGTCTCACTGCGCTCTGAGTTCAAATCCTGCCAGGGTCAACTTTGCCTTTCGTCCTTCCGGAGTCGATAAAATAAAGTACCAGTCAAGTACTGGGGATGGTTGGCCTTGTGCCTATGTTAGAAACAATTATTGTTTAGCCCCAGGTCAGCCCAGATTGAGTAGACCTATGATCAAAGGTGTTCCAGTCGTAACCATTCTGCTTTTTTATGGGGATGTAAAACTACACAATCCAATGTGTCTTTACTGTATTTAAGACAGTAGGGTGAGATTTTGAGGGAAATTTGGGGATATATAAATGTTACCATGGCTACTTTCACAGTACACACTGGGGTATATATATATATGTGGTCATAGCCCCTTTTCATTGTATACACTAGAATATATACATATAACAACTGGGTACCATCATATCTTAGCTTTCTCTACATGAGGAGTCGAGCTAATCACCTTATGCTAACAAAACGCTCGGAAACCGTTCAATGATGCTGCTGCTTACAACACTAAACTATACCACACTGTGGTACATACATACAGCTAGGTGGACTGGACTGTTGACAGTTAAGTGTGTTGGTCATGGACACAGTTCAGTGAGCTATACCACACTGTGGTACATACATACAGCTAGGTGGATTGGACTGTTGACAGTTAAGTGTCTTGGTCATGGACACAGTTCAGTGAGCTATACCACACGGTGGTACCTACTTACAGCTAGGTGGACTGGACTGTTGACAGTTAAGTGTCTTGGTCAGGGACACATTACAGTGAACTATACCACAGTGTGGTACCTACTTACAGCTAGGTAGACTGGACTGTTGACAGTTAAGTGTCTTGATAATGGACACAGTACACTGAACTATCGTATGGTACCTACATGCTTCATGGATACAGTATAGTGAACTATACCACATTGTGGTACCTACTTACAGCTAGGTGAACTGGGCCATTGAAAGCTAATTGTTTGGTCATGGACACAGTACAGTGAACTATACCACACTGTGGTACCTACTTACAGCTAGATAGACTGGACTGTTGACAGTTAAGTGTCTTGGTCATGGACACAGTACAGTAAATTATACCACACCGTGGTACCTACATACAGCTAGGTGTAATGTTTACAGTTAAATGTCTTGGTCATAGTCACAGTACAGTGAACTGTACCGCACTGTGGTACCTACATACAGCTAGGTGGACTGGACTGTTGACAGTGAAGTATCTCGCACCCCACTAACTCCAATCCTTCCTCCCCAGAACGTCAACTCTCTGGAATTCCGTTTCAGCCCACGTTTATTTTTGGCTCCTGCAGTTGTCGACTTACAGATTTTGTAACTGAAAATATACCGCGTCAATTTCATCAGTCTCGGATAACCTGCGAAGGCCATGGGTACAACCTCTGATATATGAATAAAATTAAGTCAGTTGCCGGACTTTTCATGAATGATCATAAATAGTTGATTGGTGCCATTGACCGTTTTCTAGAAAGTCTGGCACCTATTCCTGAGAGCTGCATGAACTGAGGCAATGTAGAATGAAATGTTCTCTCCAGAAACGGCAATGAATTAGCCTCTGTAGCTATGAACTTATGGTATGTTCCCGCTGCAGCTATGAACTTATGATCTATGCCCTCTGTAGCTATGAACCTATGGTCTATGCCCGCTGTAGCTATGAACTTATGATCTATGCCCGCTGTAGCTATGAACTTATGGTATATGCCCGCTGTAGCTATGAACTTATGATCTATGCTCGCTTAGCTATGAACTTATGATCTATGCCCGCTGTAGCTATAAACTTATGATCTATGCCCGCTGTAGCTATGAACGTATGGTATGTTCCCGCTGCAGCTATGAACTTATGATCTATGCCTTCTGTAGCTATGAACTTATGGTCTATGTCCGCTGTAGCTATGAACTTATGATCTATGCCCGCTGCAGCTATGAACTTATGATCTATGCCTTCTGTAGCTATGAACTTATGGTCTATGCCCGCTGTAGCTATGAACTTATGATCTATGCCCGCTGCAGCTATGAACTTATGATCTATGCCCGCTGTAGCTATGAACTTATGGTCTATGGGCAAGTAGTCCATTATTGTAGCCACTCGTTTCTTTCATCTTTAAAATGAAGCAAAAAAGACTTCTTTTTCTTTTTTAATATTGCGAATTGGTAGAATCGTTAGAGCATCGAGTAAAAAGACTTGCGGTGTTTATTTTTGGCTCTTTGCGCTCGGAGTTCAAATCCCGCCGAGGTCAACTTTGACTTTCATTCTTGCAGGGTCGATAAATTAAGTTGCAGTCGATTATTCTGTATTTCTTTCTCTCTGCCTCTCTCTCTCTTTCTCTCTTTCTCTCTGCCTCTCTCTCTCTTTCTCTCTCTCTCTTTCTTTCTTTCTTTCTCTCTTTCTCTTTCTCTCTCCTATCTCCCCCTCTGTCTGTCTGTCTCTATCTGAATCGGCTACGTTGCACTGTGAGAAGGGTCATGGGGAATTAGTCACAGAAATGGAGAAGGGTTGAGGGAGGGTCTAGCAATCTCTTTTCACAGGAAAAACTGATATTGCTACTGAAACCGTCCAAGGACGGACTGATGTGCAGTACAGCATGAAACAGGGATAAAGAAAAAATAAGACTGTGAAGATAGAGTAGTGAGTGCTCAAGAGCAAGAGGTACATTTCCGGCAAGTCGTCACCGCAGATTCGACTCTTGTCTGAAAATTATTTCACTTTACGTAAAACCACTATAGACCTTCAGAGCCACTATAGGCCTTCACAGCCACTATAGACCTTCTACACCACTATAGACCTTTACAGCCACTATAGACTTTCAGTGCCACTACAGACCTTCTACACCACTATATACCTTCTACACCACTATAGACCTTCTGAAAGATATAAACGTTACATCACTTCAGTTCATCTCTTTGTAAATTATAGATCCCTATATTTTTTAGATAAAATATAGAGCGTTGCGCCTCGTCTAAAGGAAACAATATTCGAAAGACTTCAGGCAGTGAGGTGTTAGAAACGGCAAAGCGTCGGACTCAATAATTTATAGTCTTTAGTTCTGTTCCTTTACTTTACTTTCTATGTTCAAACTTTCGTTACATCCAAAGAGAAATGTTTCACGTCTCTTATCCCTCCCGAACCGCCGAAAGTAGTACCAGTAATAAACTAAGTTCAGTTCAGTCGACTTGATGATATTCAGTGGTTCTCAAACGGTGCATCGCAAGGGGCGTATCTACGTGCACTACGGGCTTTAAAAAAATATATATAATTTAAGGCTTTAAAAAAAATCTATACTAATGTCTGAGCATCTTGAAAAAACATGTTATTCATAATTATGCTATACACAAGTATGTTTAATGAAACAGTGTAAGCAATAGTTTTCTATATTTTTTCTAAATATTTTACTTTAAAACATTTTTTTAAAACTTTCCATGCGAAGTGTGCCAGTAATTTTTTATTTGATCTACAGTGTGTCGGTAATGTCTTATTTGATCTCCAGTACACCACGAAATAGAAAGAAAAAAATATCTTTTTGAACCAGTGCCTTAGAAAATTGGCGTTGTTCCTAATTAGGAAACCAATACTGGAATGGGTAAATTCCGGAATCGGGGAGAAACCGGTGAGAGTCTGTGTCGGATGGGAAGATTAGTTTGCTGTTATTACATTATAAATGAGGGATCATATCAAATAAAGTTTTAGTAGACTTACTACAATAAAGGAAACCTGTCCAATATGACAGCAAAGTCTTAGAATGTGGGACTATATCATTAAGAGTTACAATCCTACATGAGCACCTACCTATATCTTATATGAATCGAAAAGCTGCAGTTGGGAGGATAGGCATCGTTCCTAGCAAAATGAAGCTTCCAGTCCTAGAGATCAGAGATGGAGCACAAAAGCGACCAACTTAACCTGGAGATTCTCGTGTCAAATACGGTCAAATGCTTTGCTGATGTTAAGTGCAACAACATTACTTTCGTTGAACTTCTGAGAGGTTAAAAACCATTGGTCAATGACATAAGAGAGCAGATCTCTAGATGATAAGGCTCTACAGAAGCTGTATTTGGGTTCATTAAACAGACAGAAGGGAAGAGGAGAGAGGGTGAGAGGGGTGGGGTGGGGGGTAAAGAGGGGGTAGAGAAGGTGGTTGCTAACAATTGTTCCATCACCTTTGAGATGTTGGAAGTGAGAGCGATAGATCGTGTAGTTGATAGGGTCAGAGATAATGCCCTTCTTTGAGGATGGGACACACTGGAGGATGTTTCCAAAGATCGGGGTAGTAGATCTTTGTATAGAGTGAAAAAAAAAGTGAAGAGTTTGGAAACGATAAAGACTATATATATATATACACGTATATATTTATATATAATAATAATGCATCTCCGTCTGAATTTTAGACGGTGTGTTCAGTTGTTCGATCAACTGAACTACCAACTCACTGAATTAGCGTGTAAGCGGCTGAGTATTCCACAGACACGTGTACCCCTAACGTAATCAGCAGGCAGAATCAGCGTGACACACGTGTATATATATATATATATATATATATATATATATATAGTTTCGAAAATATTGTAAGCAAACAATTGTGGAGAGCGCTCTATTTTATATATATATTCAATACAATTCAATTATAAATCTATCTGATATCAATTGATTATTATTATATTTGAAATAACAGTATATATGTATCAAGCAATAATTGTTTCTACTATAAGAAGAAGGCCAACAATTTGGGGAAGCGGACCGGCCGATATTATCGACCCCAGTACTTGACTAGTACTTTATTTATCGACTCTCAACGAAATTTATTCTGAGAGAGTAAAGAGCCGGAACAAATAGCGCAGGGCATTTCGTTCGACGTTCTAACGCTTCTGCTAATCCACCGCCATATCAAGCAATAATAATAATAGCGTACATTACATAATTAACACTCACATGAATATTACAATAGAGAATACTGTATTCAGTTACTATTCACACTCCTAGATAATAAACTAATCCTAATCCTAGTTTTTGACAAATCACTCGAGTCAACAAGAGAGCTTCTCTATGGTTGCTCTACTTGATAGGAATGGCAGCCAATCTTCCTCAAAAAGCCACCTTTGAAAATAATAAATGGTCATGGTCATGGCTGGAATAGGTTTGATCATACGTATTAAAGTTGATCTAGGGCCAATAACAGAAACAACCATGTTACACTTTAACAATGCATTTTGGTGAAGGCCTCTCCACATTATGAGTCAGTTATAAATAAGTTGCCATATTATTCTTCTATACAGTAGATCATTGTTCATTCAATAGTGTATGTGTAGATGTCGGTGTGTATCTCTCTAATCGCAGAAGTTAAATTATGTGGGCATAGGGCTGTAGATGTGACAGGATTGTTGGGACGGCGGATAAAATGGCTTGCGTTATTTAGTTACATCCGTTTACATTATGTGTTCAAATATCACCGAGGTCAATTTTGAATTTCATCTCTACGGTGTCGATAAAATAGGTGAAAGTCTACCAGTAGTGGCGTCGGAGTTGTTGATGGTTTAGGGACAGCACCTATGATTTTCTGCAGGACCTCCGAGACTGATAGTTGGTAAGGAATAGGGAAACCACGACTTGCTGCAGTGGAAAGCAGTGTACCACGAAATCGACTGATGCTAAGACCGGGGACTTAGTCCGAATGTTTGTAACAGAATGGATTCCCCTAAAAGTAAACACGGGTCAGGTGGTGGTGTTAAACCGGGTGATGGATGAATTCTAACACAAAAATTAAATCGACTACATATCTACTAAACCCTTGATGGCAGTGTCCCCAGTATGGCCTCAAGCCAATAACTCTAGCCAGTAAAATAATAAAGGAATAGTAATGAAATACAATTGCTGCTGGGAATTCTTGTCTAGCGAACACCGTTGATAGACAATGTTAGAGACTCTGTGTTGTGGATACAAAGGTATATGAAGGTGTGAATACTTTCCAATTAAACCTGTCAATGTATTATAGAGTGATGGAAAATCTTTGTACCTCTTAGTATATGACTACTTCTGAGTGTTTCTATTTGGTCAGTAAGTGTGGAATAATGTTGTTTCTATTACGAGCATGACACCGTGTAAGAGTATTCTGAAATGTTAGTAGAGATATTCTAATGGCAAGGGAGCAGAATGCCGAATGCCATTTAGGAGTCAAGAGAGATTGCGGGCCTTGTGATGCAGTGGAGAATAAATGGCGATATAATTGTATATACGTTTATCAGTTTGTGTGTAATGATTGTTTTGAAACTGCACTCCACCTTCAAGAGTACTCTAGAATTCTGTTACATACATGCAAAGTAATGACACACAAACGTTCTTATATAAATGCACGCATAATACTTGCTTTTCACACACACACACACACACACTAATTTTTTCAGTCGCGTATTCACTAATATATTAACTCACACATTCAAACAATCATTTACTGGCTCACTAACTCCTACTCTCACACGCACGAACTCACACGGAGACGCACACTTTCCTTCGTCAAACACACACGCATGTATTCTACTCAATCTTACACACATACATATATATATATATATATATATATATAAATAATAAGAAGAGTGACGGAG
>JAOPJM010338288.1:0-11739 GCA_027124095.1 Muusoctopus leioderma | reverse complement strand
AGACAGATATGTTTATTTGAGAGCATGGTGTCATTATTGTACATTTCTTACATATCCATATATAATACTTCTGGTAAAGTAATACATATAGGCAAAATAAAACTATTATCCTATTTCACATTAGAATAATTAGCTTTAAAAGCATTTGCCTCAATCGCCTTTGACACACTAGGTGTATACTTATTTGCATAAGAACCTAAGCAACTTTGTTTAACTCTTTAAGCCATGTTCATGAAATATCTCTTGAAAACTAATAGTAAAAAATGCATTTTAGGACTTTAAGGATTTTAAACAAGGGTAGTTACTACTACAATTGGGAAGCTAGTGAGGGTTTGTGCCAGCACTAACTGATTAGGAAATGAATATAAAAGTGCTTTGGTAACATTGTAGAGTCTGATACCAGTACAAGTAATACTTGTTTTGAACTTTTTCAATCTGCAGTGTGTCAGAGAAGTCAGTGTAAATATGTTTTCGATATCATAATTGAATAAACCCCAAAACACAATGTATTTTATATCATTTGCCTTATAATTATCACAAATAATTTTCTTTTTAATTTTTCAAAACTTTTCATTATTAACATAAATAGATATTTATCGTCATCGACTGTTATGTCCAATTCATTAACATTTCACTTAATTTCATCCCTATTTTTACAATCTAATATTCTTATGAAACTTTAGGGAAAATATTTTCGTTAGATTAACTAACTTTCATCCCATGTTTCACCAGTTCAAATGTTATAGAAATTATAAATGTTTCTGTATCATGATGATACTAACCTGATATTTGAGTATCAGTTTATAATTTACATTGTAAGAAATATTTTTTCAATCACAGTACCCAGAGTTTGAATTTATTGACAACTCAGGTCAGATACATTGAATTAAGGGAAATATGAAGCTTACATTTAATTATACAAATTTAAAATATATAGAGTTGATTAAAAATATATCTAAGAATTTATTTTAAAATATACATAAACAACATGTATATTTGTTTACAAAGCTCTATATATATTCTTAAAGTCATCTATACAAATCTTATTCTATATCTAGCTATATGTGAATTTTGTTTATACTCAATGCATGTGAATTGTTTGTAAAAATCTAAGAAAAATTAGTTTCTTATGATCATAATTCCTCTAAATGCAAATATAGCTGACTCAGTTTTAAAATTTGCTTCATATAATACTAGATGATTTAATTTTTAAAATGAACAAACAATTAATTTCTATTAGCATATTCATTTCATTTAACTATTTGAATCAATTTGATATAAGTAGATAAATTCAATGGCATGATATTTATATACAGTTACACTTTTCAATATATTTAATGTTGCATGTACATTCTTAATAATAATAATAATAATAATAATAATAATAATAATAATAATAATAATAATAATAATAATAATAATAATAATAATACCAACAACAAAAATAATAATAAAAAGACTTTCATGGAATGAATAAATATATTTTGTAAAAATGTCAGCACGGAGGTCAATCTGAAGATTTTTATGTTCTGAAGTTCTATTGTTAGTACTGTTACAACACTAAATATTGGGTCTTTGGATTTGTTTATGCCATTTTCCTGGCAATAATGTGTTAATTCCCTTCCAAGCTTTCCTTTAATTGCAGTTAGGCCTTGTGTGATAAAAACGGTTTTATTAATGCCAGAATATTTTTTAAAATTACAATTCAGTTGTTGATTGTCTCAATCAACAATCTAAACTTTTATAACAGCCTTAGTGTTGCACACTCATCTCTTTGATGCAGTGATCAAGTCCAGCTTGTTACTGCAATTTATTATCAAGTTTATGTACAAAGAAGTGCGTAGAGTGCAAAAAAACTTCAGGCTCTCCTGATCTGTTTCATTTTCATGGCGCTGCTTTCTTCATGTTTTCAACATAGTGTTGAATATAAACCTTGCTGCAACTTAATGACCCGAAAGCTGTGTTGATCTTCTGAAATTACATCTCTGATTTTTAGTAGAGATAATGGCAGAGCATCAACAATAACTCTAGTTTATCCTTCTTTCGGGAAGCCTTGCAGTTGCTCACAAGCTGAAGAGAGTTCCAAAAGTTCACTATTTTTCCTGATGCTGGTCTTCTCACTTGTTCTAAATATCTAAATAAATTTTTTTATTATTTTCTGGCCTTTTCTTCCTGGATTTTCACAGCTGTCAGTCCTCTTCTTCAGTCGTATATTCCTTGAACTTTTAAACTGTAGTAAAGAATAATAAATGTTTCACTTCGCAGTAAATATATCTATCTGTTTATGTTTTTGTGCTTAAGAGAACGGGTGGTTTCAAGGAACATAACTCTAATTTAGCTACAGCAGAGTTGTGTTTCCTTGTTTTAACTACAAGCTAGCTCTTAGGTAGCAACTCTAAGAAAATATTTATACTTTAGTTATTGATTCAATAGTTTGCTTTTGATTATAAGTACTATTCTTTTTTATTCTTTAATTAGCTTCATATTCTACTGGCACCATCTCTGTTTATGCAATACTAATTTGTAAGTGGTTCATTTGTAACAAGAGCTAACTGACAAATTACATACTTCTGATGAAATTTCTTTTCAATTTTATCACAAAGCTCTAAAGAATGATTGCTTTCATTGCTTACAAAACAATATTTCACCTTTAACTGTTTAATAAGTGCATGTTATAATTTTATATATGTTAATATTTCTTCTATGTTTTTATATTTTTATGACAATTTTTAGTTTATGTTTATATTTAGTATTAATATATGTTGTTGATATTTAATATACATTTACAATATGATATTTATTCGTTATTCAGTAACATTTAGTCATTATCAGGGAAATTACCAGATAAATAAATTTTGTTACTCCAAAGTATATCCATTATTAATCACAGAACTATTTATATAAATACATATTATATATGTATTTATATACATTTGTGTATGTATATACGTACATACATAAATACATGCATTTATGTACATATGTATGTATTTATATGCATGTATATATTTATATACGTATATGTATATATATATAGCTTTACCTTTGATAGGTTTTGGCCAGTATTAGCGTAGACCATAGCTAACTTAATAGCACCGCCTGGTGAAGTCTTTTAAGTCATATTTTGGGACACCATAGCCCACTCGTGTAGGAGTTGTTGTTGGCTGAAACGTATCCAGGTGTCAGTGATTTAGAGGGATTTCTTTAGGTACCCTTGAAAGTTATGAGTTTCTTTTCTTCCTTGATTTGTTTTGAGTTAGTGTTGGATAAAGTAGGACCAGTTGAGGTAAAAATGTTGTTACAATGTGGTTATATGATGTGAGCATGATTTGCATAGCCCTCAATGATTTTTAAACTTAATTTTAGCATCATTTGGGCAATGTTGATGGAATGTTTTCCACATTGTACAGATGATGTAGCATTCACAATGGCATTGGAGAGGATAGAGTTTGAGCTTTTTCGGTTATCTCAGTAATCAAGGCCTGTCATGCCATTTTTGTATGGGGGGGGGTGACTGCCACAGTGCTTCAATTCTCATAACATTTTGTTTGGTATGGGGAGACCACAGCAGGCAACAGTATTCTTGGTGAGACCAAACAAATGTAGAGAATAGAAGGATAATGGCACCCTAATCTCTAGACGAGAAACTTCTGAGGATTCAAAAGCACATCCTGAAGGCCATGTTGACTTTCTTGTTGATGTGGGGGCTCTAGCTTAGGTTGTTTGTTAGCAAGCAGTTAAACCTAAGTCTCTGATATTATTTGACACCATGAGAGGCTCTCTTGAGGAAATAAAATATGACTGTTTATGTACATCCTCTTTTCCAAAGAGGATGAGCTCAAATTTTCCCTTGTAGAACAGCATATTGTTTTTTTCTGCCCATTGAATCATAGCACATAGATCATATTGAAGGTATGTCTGGTCACCTGATACATTAACGACTGTCTGAAGCTTAGAGTCATCTGTATATGTTTGTATATATATATATATATATATGTATATATATTTATATACTAGCAGTGGTACTCAGCATTGCCCAGGTGCTGAATATGTAGGAGAAGATTTTCTTTTGGGTTAAACCTGACTTATAGTAATTTTTTATGTAGTTCTATTCATACAAAACGACTAATAAACATACACTTACAGTTACGGTAACACACAGACACATAACTGGCATGCAATTACTGATTCTCATATATATATATAAATTTTGGGTTGTAGATATATAGGAATATAAATGACAACAAACATTTACTGATGTGGAGACTCAATACTTGTCGGGAATCTCCACATCAGTAAATGTTTGTTGTCATATATACCAGACAATTGAGTTGTATAATATAAATATATATATTGTGTGTGTATGTGTGTGTGTATATATATATATATATTTATTTATGTGTGTGTGTGTGTGTGTACAGGGTGCACCAGGTAATTGAGAACAATAAATATAAGGAAAAACAAAAATATTATATAGAAAAGTCATATATTTTCAGAAAAATTGTACTCCTGTTCAGCTAGATATATTAAAGACACATGTTATTCAGTAAAACTGCCCTCAGTTTCAATGACAACCTCGATGTGGCCATGGAAGTTACTTTTTTTTACATTCTGCCAAATAAAGTCTTCCAAAATTATTTGCCTTGTGTAGCTGCATTCGGATAGAGAATTAAGTACGTATCAAATAATAGTGGTAACAAAAAATGAAGACAGGATTGCAGTGAATAAGAGATTTTACAATTGGCATTAAAAATAGATGAAAGCAACATATTTATTAAAATATATTAAAATTGGAATTCTTAAGAATTTACTATTCATTGTAGGCTGATCCAACAGGTCACCTTCTTTGCTTATAACAAGGAGAGTGGGCCCCCTTCAAACATTGTAGGCCTGGGCCAACTACCCCCGCCTCCAGTGAGGCCTGTGTGTATATATGTATATGTGTGTATTTGTATGCAGAAGGATTTTTTTTTTCAAATCATACTTTTGTTGTATTCTGGCAATCTATATGTTCATTCACATAATTTTAAGACAAATTCGAAGTATTCTTGATTATTAATAAAAAAATTACTTTATTTTCTTACGTTGACAGAAGACAGGACGATTATGAAATATTTAAAAGTATTTTGTTCCTAAAAGAATTTCAGTGAGTCGGTAAAGATAGCCTACACTATGGTTTACGTAATAAGAAAACGATAATAAGGAATTTTGTATCACTTGTGAGTAGTTAGCTGCAATAGAATGAATATATATATATATATTACATGCTATACGAAATCCTCATAACTTTTGCTTCAAGAGAAGCTGTAACGGAAGGGAATTTCAATGTTGTTATATATGTATGTATATATATATATATAATTTGAGGGATAAATATAATCAATTTTATTATTTCATTTCATATTTGTGAATGTTTATATTTTAATAATTTATATATTTGGCTTTCTTTTAGTTTTTTGTTGTTTTTGTTTTCTTTTTCGTTCATTTTCTTTATGTAAGTATTATGAAGTAGCCAATTAATCTTCTTTATTAACACAAAAAAAAAGAAACTTGTTTTTAACCCACATCTTCCTTTTTTCAGATACTAATTTTACTCACTGTTGAAATTTCATTGTTACTAAATATGTAATTTGATTTTAGAATTTGTTGTTCAGTACTAAAAAATATTTAATGTTCTTACATTTTTAATCAGTTGTGATAACTTTTATAATGTTATCAATGTTCAGATATACTCACACCTATTTCTTATTTTCAATAATTTTTCAATGATTATTAAATAGCTTAAACTGTAACTTTACATACAAATTTATTACGAAAGAAAATATTGAGTTTAATATGTAATAATAAAAAAAAAACATTCAAATTACTATTTTAAATCCTTGTATCCCTTTTCTCTCTCTATATCTCTCTCTCTCTCTCTGTCTCTCTCTCTCGCTCTCTCTGTCTCCCTCTCTCCTTCATTTCTTAATTTAAAATCAAAACTTACATTTTTAATCAATTGTGATAACTTTTATAATGTTATCAATGTCTCAGATATACTCACACCTATTTCTTATTTTTAATAATTTTTCAATGATTATTAAATAGCTTAAACTGTAACTTTGCATACAAATTTATTAAGAAAGAAAATATTGAGTTTAATATGTAATAATAATTTTTTAAAAACATTCAAATTACTATTTTAAATCCTTGCAGGGTCCACCTGGTCCAGCAGGTACCCCTGGATTTGCTAACGATGGAGTTCCAACATGTGCTTGCTCTAAAGGAGAAAGGGGATACGCGGGCTTGCCTGTATGTACATAACTATCCAATTTATAATTTTGTGTAATTTCTTGTTTTTATATACTAATTAACTTTTGCTGATGAAAGATTCAATTTTTATTTTTTTTCTTGAATTTTATGTCAATTTACCATATTTGACGGTTTATAAAGCACATGAGTAGATAAGATGCACCTCAACTTTGGCATGCCCTTTCTTGAAAAAAAATTTAAAAACCAATCGCCTGACATTCGTAGCCCTCCCCACTATCAGGTTAAAGTTTGATGTATTCAGAACCTTCTGAAATCTCACTAATTCCCATTAAAAAACTTTAACCTTTTCTTTACTATATTTCTAAGTAAAATACCCCACTATATGTTTCAATTAAATTTAGACTGGTTTCATAAAACAACTATAACTTTTTTATCTATTGATGTATTAAAGTTGTGTTTTGCACACAGCAAAAGGTTCTTACATAAATCTATTCCAAAATTTTGTCTCAAAACTACTCTAATTACAGGTAAGCACAGGTAAAATCTGAATTATAAAATTATTTAAATTTTGTTTAAATATCACTATATAAAATGGGATATTTTAGCCAATATATACTATATTATATAGCTTACTAAATGCCCATTATTATATTTATGTTAAAAATGCCCTAATTTCATTCAGGCTGTCAAGTTTGGAATAAAACTGACTGCTAGTTTGTTTATGTGTATGCTCAAGCATTGTCACTTAATTTTGACTGATGTTATTTTATATGAAGTAAGTACTATTGATATGCATTGTTACTTAGATAATACTAATAACTCTAGGAAGCTATTTTGTAAAAGAGGTGCTTGCAGTTCATTTCAAGGGACACTGCAGCACTTGAACTATCATGTGCCAGTAATCCAAACAAACCCTGCCTTGTATTTATAAGATGCAGACTAACTTTCTGGATTCCCCCATCACCACCACCATTGAAAAAAAATGGCACCTTATAAGCTGTTAAATACAGTAAATATAAATGAATGATACATTGATATTCTTATCTTCAAACATGTTAACTATTCGTATATAATATGATATTATCTTTCTTAAATTCCATATCAATATCATTTTGTTGGAGTTCATATATCCAACAACCAATTTCTTCCCAGTTTTCTTGCATGTGCACATCCTCATGTGGTGTATGTGTTCAGTTATCATAGAATAAACTGTCATCATAATTAATTGTCTCTCATATTCTCAAGAAATTATTTGGTTACACTGTGGGGATTTAGAGAACTGCATCTCTCAAAGAGTGATATTTAATCTTTATGAACGTAAAAGAAAATATTAAAAATAAATATCTATATACAACACTGTGTTGTAAAGTATTGCTTCAAACATCAGTTATCTTCATTATTTAAAAAAATAATTATTGTTTAATTAATGCAACCTAAAATTTAGTAACTGCCTATTAATTGATAGAAACTTTGTAGGGATCTAACCTAATTAATTATAGAGGTATACTAAACGATTTAAACCCAATTTAGTAAAGGATATTTGCTAGTGTTAAATGTTCATCATTTTTTTAAACCATTCTTACTAGTTCCTTGTTTTATCATTCTGCTAGTTTTATCAAATGCATTAGCATTTTTAGTTATTTAAACACAGCGCTAACAAATTTACTTTGCATTCAACAACTTGAGAGGCATTTGACAGTATCCACCATTCTGTAGTTTGGCAGACAACTAGAAGACAAATGGCTTGTAAGATTAGTTCAAGTCGTGTATGAAGCTGTTGTAAGCAAAATAAGAGTTGACAGTGATTTAGTGTACACGGTTCTATCCTTAACCATTACATTCCTTGAAGCAACAACAAAACTGTTGTTCAAAACTGGAAGTTCTTGAGAACCTTCACAAGTTGATTTCTTGATTCTCATTACAAAATCAATCGAAGAAATACAGAAATGTTTCAAAGCTGGAGAAAAGGTCTGTAGTCAAATGGCCTAAAGATCAACATGGTAAAGACTGCCTGTAAGGAAAATGTGGGAGTTCCAGAGGGTTATAGTTTCTTGGAAAAGACATTAAGAAAAATATGTTTAGCATGGAGTTTGGTAGATTTGAGACATAGTAGGGATCGAGAAAAGGAGAGAAGATGGGTTTGGACAGATGGTTCACAACTTTAAGTTTAGAGGAGAAGGAATTGGTGTAGTAGTGATGGAAGAGACAGAGGGAAAATACAGTCTGTTTATGAGTGAAGGTTTGTTAAACAGTCTTCTTTGGTTGTAGTCTAAAATGTTTGTGTGGGTGGCAGCTGTGAGTGCACTTGTGCCTTGTAGAGCTGTTCATAGCTGAAATATTTTCTGGCTCTGAAGCATAATCCTCACATTTTGCTTGCAATCATGGCTATAGTCTAAATGTGTGATCAACTTGAAAGGTCATAAGAGATTGTGAGGCCTAAAGCTTGAGGGATTTAACTGTGCATTGTTCAGGAATAAGGAATGTGTAATGTTGTAAATGTTTCTTTGATATGTATAGTAACTGTTGTTTTGGTAATGTTGAAGGAGTTTAAATTATCACTTCGCATTGAAGGATATTTTCATTGTATGTCTGGTATGAAGTGTGTAGGTTGTGTGTGAATGATGCCTGTGTATCAAAAGTTATTAAAGATAGTATCATCTACTCAGGAATGTGTGTGTACTTAAAGATACACACACTCCTGTGCAGTTGTTGATGTACAAAAAGAAAAGTTCTCTTTACCTCTTTCAATTAAGTATACTTATTCAAAAACTAATTGATTTTCACTTTCTATAATGAATTTTTCTCTAGGCACAATGCAATTTGTTGTAGCAGAGATATAGTTGATTAAATCGAACCAAGAATATTATTAATACTTATATTACTAGAGGATGATTTAAAGGCTGGAAGTAGTTTATTTAACCCTTTCGTTACTATATTTCTAATGAAATACACTGCCTATAATTTTCAATAGATTTTGAAAATAATCAAGAATTTGGAGGGATTTAGTGAAATAACTAACTTTTTTGTTATTAAGTTGGTGCTTGGAACATAACTTAACAAAAAGTTATTACTTAAAATTATAATGGAAGGTTTAAATTTAAATATGAACACTTTAAAACAAATGGTTTTTATCATAGAACCAGGGGCAGTTTCAGGCAGGTTGGTGTCAAAAGTGTTAATATCATAACATTTAAAAAATAGCCCTAATGTAATGAAAAAGTAAATAACCTTTGTGTGTGTGTGTGTGTGCGTGTGTGTGTGTGTGTGCGTGTGTGTGTGTGTATCATATTTAAAATAAATCTTATGATACAAATTTGAGCCTCAAAGAATAGATCATGTAGACAGAATTTGTTAAATTTCCATTCTTTTCTTTAAAAAGTAAATACATTTTGAAATTTGAAATAAGAAGTTGAAATGTTTAGAGAAAGTAATAGATATTCTTTTTCAGTCAAGTTTAGGATGAAGTGAATATTATAAGATTGTTCAATTGCAATATAATTTGTACAATTTTTAAGCACATTGCTTCATAAGTATTAAATGTAAATGTCAGTTTTGCAGACAAGATAAAAATAACTCATATTTATATTAATAAATTAAGAAGGAGAATGAAAATATCCTGTAACCCTAACTGGGTGATTGGGTCACCAATGAAGGCTTCATCTTCATTTAGTAAGTGAACCTAACTAATGACTACAGCCATAAATTGTAGGTATGAGATATAAGTGAAATGAAATTGCTCAACTGATAATGAAACCTGCACCATAAACTCAGCTTTCTAGTGCTTGCCATCATTTTCTGGGACTTAATTCAATTAAGATAATCTAACAAAATGTGGTTTTTTAAAAATATGACCTATAATTCCATAAGTTTATGATAAATTTTGTTTTCATAAATTCCAGGCATAAGTTAGAAGGACATCACAATCTGGTTCCAATTTTGTGTTGCAAATCTAAAGCCTGATTAGGGTATTTTTATAGTATTATGGCTACAGTGGATTTGGAGTAACATGAACAACACAATTTACTTCAATATATAATTGCACTACATTGGAATCCATCATCTAAACAATGAAATTTTGTTAAATACCAGAAATAAAGAATAACTTAGGAAGGTCAATGAATCATTCGTGTGATAATTCTGGTAAACAACCAATTAAAAAGAAAGGAAAGGAAATTTAATGATGTGGAATTGATAGCTTACTGATTAAAAGATAATTTAATTGACTGCTTAACAAAATATATTTCATTTTAGAGTTTGTAAAAATATTAAGTAATTAAAAAAATATGAATATAGTTTTAATTTAATTTCTTTTAACATTGAGTAGTAACTAAATTCTTTCTCATGCATAGATGGGAAATGGCCAAGTACACAGAATATGAAACTACTATTAGTTTGTTCATCTTTCAGATTTAATTCTATTTAGTTGTTGGGGATAAATCTACTGGGAATGTTACTTGTAATGAACTTGCATCCTAGCCATGAAGAATTCTTAATTTGTTTAACACCATGAAACCCAAGCTAAGCTCCAACCAAAGACATTTGCATTAACTTTTCAATGAATTGGAATATAATTTGGTTGAGTTTTAAATTAAAGTTTGGGATAGTTTTGCATGTTGATAGACTGAAACTACATTTATGACTCAGTCACCTATATGATATCTTTTTGAGTGGCAACTTTTCAAGATTGATATTCTGTGACATAGTAAAACACTTCCATGACTATGGACCAAATGTAAGCATTTGGGTGGTAGACTTAATCCGTCGCCCGGTTTAACACCACCATCTGGCTATCCTTGGGTGCCTTTAGCGGAGTTGAATCTGTTGCAAGCATTTGGACTAGGTCTCTGGTCTGAGGATACCTTCCTCCCTCCCTCCCATCAGTCTCAGAGGTCCTGAAAAATGGTGATGGGCACTGCCTTCCCTCCTGTCTAATTGATAAATAAATAAATATATATATACATATATACACACACACAAACACATGCACGTGCACGCACACACACACACACACACACACACACACACACACGCGCATGCACACACACACACACACACACACACACACACACACACACAATCTTGTAGAAGTTCATGAGTTGTCCAGAGATATTCTCTTTTCCATTTTATTTAGATGTAATGCTTAATCTACTTGATGAAATAATGATTACAATAGTGCACAGTAATATTTCAATAGTGATTTTTTTTTCTTTTTCCATTTTTATGATTAGTATACATATTCTGAGTAAGAAGGAGTTTTGTATGAGTAGATAGATGGATGAATGTATACTCATTGAAATCATTTTGTTACAAAATATAAGCAGGCTGATTATAAGGTAAAATGACAAGGCTCTTTTGTTTAAGTTTAGACAGTACCAGGCACCAGTGTATATATGAGTATATTTCTTTGTATGATTTTATGTATGTATGTATGTATGTATGTATGTATGTATGTATGTATGTATGTATGTATGTATGTATGTATGTATG
>JAOPJM010338184.1:0-11740 GCA_027124095.1 Muusoctopus leioderma | reverse complement strand
GTCTGTCTTCAGTCCTTTCAGTCTCGTCCACCATACAACCTCTTTCGCCATAGCCACCAGACAGAGGAAAACTGCCTTCCATTCCCGTCCAAAGGAAAGCGGCGGGGCGATATTTACGATGGATCCGGCTAATAATAATAACAATAATAATAATAATAATAATAATAATCATAATAATAATAATAATAATAATAATAATTGTTTCTAATTTAGGGACAAGGCCAACAGCCCCAGTACTTGACTGGTACTTTATTTTATCGACCCCGGAAGGATGAAAGGCAAAGTTGACATCGGCCGGATTTGAACTCAGAGCGCAATGATTCAGAAAGAATACCGTAAGGTATTCTGTCCGACACGCTAACGACTCTGCCAATTCGCGGCCTATAATTATAATAATGCTTTCTTTATTGTCCTCAAGGGCCCAAAAGACATAAAATACAATGTACGAAAGACATTGGGTATTACAAAAATTTGGGGTGGAGTAAAGAATTATACAAAAAAGACGGGCGAGGGAGAAAGATGTCATACAATGAAGGGGACACGTTAACAATTTTGATGATACAAATAATTAAATTATTACAGAAAAACACACACAATAATTAAAACAAGATATAATTGATAATAATAATAAATATGATAAAAAAACAAGAAATGAAAATGACATAGGAGAGATTTAAGGCCCTCGTCTCTCACCAGAGCGGGAGCCTACTGGCTATGGTAATACTCCACCTCTATGCCCGCCAGCCATTTCTTGTATTATTCGAAAATGTACCCGAAGGCACCTCTTAACATTTTCTGCGAGGGTTTCAAAGATGGTAACTCACATCCTGGAGATGTAACTCCTTCACATCGTCATTAGATGTAACTCCTTCACATTCTGTCATTAGCGGGCTTTTTGTAATTTGGCCCCATCCTTTTTACATCCAATTTTATGTCGGGAGGTTCTGGTGGAGCGGCGTCCTCTGTACTTCGCTAGCCCCTCCTCCGCTTTTCAATTTCTTTAGGGCAGAAAGCCCTCATATGGCCTTTATTGCCGCAATTATAACAAGAGAGCATTTTGCCCTGTACCACCACTCTCCCCGGTTTCGTTTCCGCACCCATGACAGGGAGAGCTCCGGAATGTCTATGTGGTCTTGAAGGTTCATGAGGACTTGGAAGTCCATAGTGACCCCTCCCGACCACATATCGTTTCTAATTATTTCTGCAGTTACCACCTGCCCATATTGCTCCACATTGTTGTGGACCAGCCAGGGGGAGATATTTCCGTCAATGCTCGTGACTTAGGCATTAGGGTTTCTTTTCCCCATGTATTGAGGGACGAGTTTATGGGCAGGTGTGTGCAGCGCAATTTATCCTTGCTTTTCCGCTTCAGCCTGGGTCCTGAAGTGTACGTTAATGTTTCCGTACGACCTCCCCCGGTCTATGGATGTGATGTTGTTCCATGTCTCCCCCAAGGCAAGCTCAACTCCCCGCTGCCTCTCCTGAGGCATATGTAGGTGAGCATTTTTTTTGCTTGCTCTTGAACATATTCCTCAGGTAGACTTACAAAAGCTTGCCATCGCTTTCTTTCTTCTTGCACTTGAGACAAGTTCAAATATTCTCGTCTGGCTGCAATGTCAGCAAAGCTGTTTTGTTTTTGTTGTGTTGTGTTGTTGTTGTTGTTTTGTTTTTGTGTAGTATTCGTGTCTGTACAATGTTTAATGTTGTTATTTCCAATGTTCACCATGTGTGCAAAATTTTTTTCTTTTTGTTGGCGAGTCTCAACACTTTGGGGGGCGTATTTGCCTGGCCTTGCTTTTGAAGACATTTTTAAAAAAGGCAAAAAAAGACAGGATGCAAAAACTAATAAAAACGTCAAAGAGATGAACCTTTTGGGGCTGTCACAAAATGTGACAGACCTCACAGAGTTAATAAATCCCTTCCTTGTTAGGTAATCCAAAGAAATTTTAAAAAAAATTTTCTTTAACACTTGGCAAGAAGCAAATCTATCGGAGCTAGCAAAAACACGTTCAGCAACTACGACGACCAATAATAATAATAATAATAATGATATTTTCCTTTAGAGTTACATAGTCCGATTGTTTTGAAAGATGTACCTTTGCATGCTAATTATGAAAATCACATTCATTTTTTGGACAAATAAATAATAAGAAAGTTACAGACCTTTAAAGATTGAAATTTTGGGGTAATTTTAGCAAGTCAGAAGCCTCCATTACCGTGACGCCTTTGATAAATAAAAAGAATTCAATGAAAACATTACGAAAACTTTAAAAATGAAAAAATTTAATGTATGAAAATGAAAACATTATAAAACTTTTTAAAGATGAAAAATATACAAAAACTTCACAGATGAGAAAAATTGTAATGAAAGTTGACAGATGAGAAAATGTAATGAAATGTTCCAAAACCTTGATAGATGATAAAAACATAATGAAGGAAAACAACAAATCAACAATGAAATTGTGCAATGCAGTGCAACATTTTTTCTAACAGGTCGCAATTCTCGTGTCTGTGCCACCACATGAATTCGCAGAGGTACAAGTCAATCATGGAACGATGAGTGCCACAGCATCATTTATTTCCTCGTTTAAGGCAGCTCCAGGTGCTTTCCACCTGTTGCGTGTGTGTGCCATCTTCGGAGTTGACAAACTCAATACTGTGGTTCACCGTTCTATGCTGATATTCATACCCTGCTATCTCTGGTATGTGGGAGTACGCCCGCCACAAGTCACTGTGGATAGTGGTTCCCGGCAACACTGACTCTCGAATACATTCTTCCAGTGTGTCATGATTGTGACAAGGTACAGCATATAGAAATACCTGTCGTGTCTCGCGGCACACACCGCGGAAAACCCACTGCTCCGGAAGCACTCTTCCCCGGTTATATTTCTGCCTGCAGTAATAAACAGTCTCGTCGATTTCAACAATTTTTTCAGGCCCACCTATCTGCACTGGGTTGCGAATTAGGTCCTCGGCACAGACCTCTCGCATATAGCTGTGATAATCGACAGCTGTGCCGTGGCTAATCTGCAATGCCTCCTCACAAAAATGGACATTCGTCATCTCTTTCACCCAGGCATAAATATATACAGCCACAGTTGTTAGTGGAGAGTGCCACCTTCAAACCACGTTCCCTTCCACACAGACACACATTCGTTGCAACCTGCCTTGCGGCACCACCAACAAGGTAGATCTTCATCTCGTGTTTCCTTCGACATTTCTTCTTGCTCGGTATTAATCCTTTTTCCTGCAAAAAGCTGACAGCATCCTCCTCCGTCTTCAATTTATCCCCACAAACTTCTCAAATTCAACACTATACCGCTCATGATGGTTTCTGTTACTTTCGATGCTTTCATTTTGTTGCTATGGAAACATATGACAATTGCGATTTGCATTCTGTCGATAATGGAGGCTTCTGATTGGCTAAAATTACCCACAAATTTAAATCTTTAAAGGTTCATAACTCTCTTATTAATTTGTCCAAACAATGAATGTGATTTTCGTAATTAGCATGCAACAGTACATCTATAATTAAATTTTCAAAACAATCGGGCTATGTAACTCTAAAGGAAAATATCCAATAATAATAATAATAATAATTTATCCAGTTTCTTTAGTACCTTTTGAAACTTTTCACTTTCAATTCCTCTCAAAGCTGGTAATCTCTTGTTCTATCCCTATTTTTTGTCTCATTCATCCATTGAGCTATCTAAGACTCACCGTACATCTCCGTACATCTGCTTAACTATTCTTGATGGCTTGTTTTATATAGCCGTTAGTAGGCTCCAAAATGGGCAGTTGAAATCTGCCGCCAAAAATGTTCATAGCGTCATGTGACTGTATTGACCAATCATGACGTCCAAAATGTTCATAACGTCATGTGACTGTATTGACCAATCAAAAACATTCAACAGTCACATGATGTCGTTGCTTACAGATATGCAAATTATTGATAAGAAAAATTATGTGCTTCCATATATCCTAAGTCTGTTTGTTTACTTTTATGGTACAAAGTGTTTATATACAATACTCGTATATTCTCGCTACAGCTTCATTGCTCTCTCTCATCTTTTGGATTAGAAGCTTCCTATCAGATTGCACCATCACAGCGCACAATGATGAGTTTTCTCTGACCCGCACTCTGTCTTATCTGGTGAACCCCAAGGTTCGGTTATGTCCCCCACACTCTTCCTTTTGTACATTAACAACCTACTTATTGTCACCTGTAACAACACACATTCCTATGCAGATGATACCACATTTGACTCATACCTAACCTCTCCTCACACAGATGCCATTCACAACCTAGATACCTCATGTCAAACCCACACACTGCCTCCATGAACAGAGACCTACAAAACATTCGCCAGTAGGGTCATGACAATCTAGTATCTTTCAACAGCACAGCACAAAGACAATTGCTGCTCATATCAAGGAAACAATCTTGTACCTCACTCCCTCTAGTCTTCTACAGCATGCAATTAAAATCTTCAGAGCCACTACAAATGCTAGACCTCACAACCTGATGATCTATCCTAGTAACCCCACATATATAACAGCTAAACCTGCCTCCCCAAAACTAGCCTTCCTCTTCATGGCCAGAAAATACTTCAGCTCCCATCAATTCTGACCCTCTATAAAGCTCAAGAGTGACCCACAACGGAATACTGCTCCCACATCTGGGATGGTGCTGTTGCTACACACACACAAACCATCCTAGACTGCATTCAAAAGGCCATTCAACTGAATGGCAGAGACTCACTCCCCAATACACTACAACTTCTAGCCATCAGGCATGCTGTTTCCTCCCTCTACCTATTCTACAACTACAATAGCCTCAGCTCCTCTGAACTAGTTACTTGCATATCATTTCATCTCTCCTCCTCTCATTACCCCCTACTGTGTCTCACCACCCAGACCCCACACCAGCCACTTCACCTAATCTACCCCCCCCACCCCCACGTCAACCTTCTGGAATTCCTCCTCCCTCTTACACCATCATATCTCCTGCAGATGTTAACTTACGGATGTTCAAGCCAAACATAAACATCAATCCCATCAGTCCTGGAGCATCTGTGAAGGTCATGAGTACAGCCCCTGCCTACTGAGACTTAGCCATTAAAAAAAAACACTGTTCAGAACAGTGGTCTTAGGAATGAAAGATTAGAATGTAATGCGTGGTATGACATTTCAGAGAAGAAACAAAAATATATACAGTGAGAAGAAATAAATAGAATAAGTAGAATTGGGGTGCAGCTAGCATATTCTGAAGAACAAAGTAGCAGCAGATGACACAGAAAGCTGATTCAGGTAAATGATGATTGACTTCGGATTGAAGGTTTCCAGTAAAACAAGAGGTGTATTGATCAGATGTTAGCTTTCTTCTGAAACCAATAATTGAAGAAAGTATATCATCATATTGAGAAACATATTTAATAAGGAAGTATATCATCATATTGAGAAACATATTTAATAAGGAAGTATATCATCATATTGAGAAACATATTTAATAAGTTAAAAGCTGCTCTGGACAAAAAGTATATCTTGGTTCTAAAGAGAAAGTCAAGTTTCCTTGATTCAGTTTTAGTAATAATTGTTTCTAACATAGGCACAAGGCCAATAACCCCAGTACTTAACTGGTACTTTATTTTATCGACCCCGGAAGGATGAAAGGCAAAGTTGACAGTAATATTGAGAACATAAAGTTTCCAAGACCAATCATTAGTCCTAGCAATTTTTAGAGATTGTAAGTTCATAAAGCCTGCGAGGGTGTTGCAGTTTTTTGGTTATACATTATTTGTGTTATGGTGCCATTAAGCATTACCAGTTCACTAGTACACCAGCATCCAATGCGTTTCTATGTGGTCACTTGACCTGCTAGAAATAGCAGCCAAATCTCCCTCAAATCACAACCTACTGACTTTAAAAAAAGGAAAGACACCTTGGTTAATGTATTCCTAGATATACATTATGCCTGAAAAAAAATGGGATGATCATGGCTGGAGCACCTTTAATTATAGGTCTGCTCAATGATGGCCAACTTGGGGCTAAATAACAACAACAACCAGCATCTAAGACTGTATGACATCTTCCCCAGCCTCTTTTTAATCACTTTCAATAGCCATGGTTTCTCCTGGCTCTACTCTAATACAACACAAAGATATTCTGTCTTCTGTCCGCTATAATCCAAACTTCCTGCAGCCAGCCATAAATATTATATACTATATTTCTACATAAAATACAATATTTACTGCACCAACTTTCCTCAATCTTTGCACTTATCTGCTCTAGGAGAATAATTATAAACTATATGAATATAACGTTACTCTGGGTCTTTTTGTTGTTGTTTAGCCCAAGTCAGACTTGACCCAGCAAATCTATGATCAAAGACATTCCAGCTGTGACACTTTTTCTTTTTAGGAGTGTTTGGGACTATATTATCTAATGTATTCTTCTATGTTTAAGAGTAGGGTGTGATTTGAGGGGTTGAAGTGTTAGCATGGTTGATGTTAAATTTGAACTGTTTTTAGTTAATACAGGGAACACTGCAGTGAGTCACTTTCAGGGGAAAAAGAATGATGAAAAGTGTTTAGGATACGGATGGAGGGTGAGACATAGATGAAATAACAGGAGGAGAGACAAACTACATCGAACTATTTAAGGTTGGGTGGGGGGTGATGTAAGACGATATAAGAATAGCAGAACCTATTTTAGTAGTGATTGATTCCAGTTTGAATCCTTGCGGGGGGGGGGGCCGAAATCACCCATCCAACCCATGCCAGCATGGAAAACAGATGTAAAAGGAGAAAAAAGAAAAAAAAATGAGGACAGAGAAAGGATACAACTTGTCAGCATGCCAGTGGTTAAAAAATATGTAGGCTACAGTGTATATATGCTGAGTAAAGCATCCAATATGTGTGAACATTACTCTACTATAAGTGGTTCCCAAATGGTGAACAATGGCACACAAGTTTGCCACGAAATATAGCTAGGTGTGCCACGAAAATAGTAAAATTATATTTAAAAAATGGGGAAAAATACAAACTGAAACTCTAAATATAAAGTCTTGAAAAATATACTTCATTTATTGAATAAGTACTTAATAATGTTCTGTAGTTTAAATTCTTTATATTTATAGGTTAAAATATATAAATACTCTTTTTTTAATACTTTTATTGACTTTATGCATGAAGTGTGCCAAAATATTTTTATTTGCTCTAAAGTGTGCCATGAGTAAAATAAAATTTGGGAACTACTGCTTTAGCATATTTGAGTTTTAAGGATTAAAAGCACTTCAGTATATTTTTCATTTTAAAGAGAAAACCCACATTTTGGGATGAAATTTTCCCACTTGGAGATTAAGAAATCAACATTATAGGTTGTCAGAGAATTTAGCATAGCATTTGTAGGAAATAGAATATTTACTCCAATCATGTTGCGCAGACACTTCCTTGTCAGTCTCACCATCAGAAATGCAGTGAACCAGTGATTGGCCCATTGGAAACTTGTAAACAATAACACTATTGTTCACAAATTGGTTGATATAAATTTAAAGAAGAAAAAAATGTGAGTAGATATCACTGACCCTCTCTACAACTGATAATTGACCTTTGTGAAATATACTGAAGAAAGACACGTCTCCCCAGATACAATATCTCAACCTTTCCTCATAATGCCTCCAGACAAGTGTAATATCACTGTAATTACAGACAGAATGAAATACATCATTTCATTAAAAAACTAACTATCCAATTAATTACAAACTAAAAAAAAAGTTGTACGTTATCAGAAAGCAAGTTATCTGGCTTATTAAAGAAGCAATGTCTTGCTGACAAACAGTAGATAACTCATTCAATATCAGAGCAAAAGTCTAAACATTTATGCACTGCTTAATGAGCCAACAAGGTAGCATGACCTGCTAGAAATAGCAGCCAAATCTCCCTCAAATCACACTCTACTGTCTTAAATAAAGAAAGAATACACTGGATAATGTTCTCCTAGATATTCCTAAAAAGATGGGTTGATCACTGCTGGTATGTATTCGATCATAGGTCTGCTAGATCAGGGTTAACCTGGGACTAAACAATAACAACAACAACAGCACTACTTTAAAAAGTCCTATATTTAGAGCAAATGTCAGTTGTGGAGGTTCAGCATACCGCTCTCTGAGTATTCTTTTTGGTAAAAATCAGAAATTCTTTCATATGCAAAATCTCTAAACATATAATGGAACTGACCACAGGTGTCTTCATGAGTTTTGAAATTATCTACCACCAGTTTACAGTGATTCTAATTGATGAAGTTCTTAGAATTTTTCAGAACTAGACAGGAGGGGAAAAAAGCCCTCAAAATGTTTTAACAAAGAACAAAACTATTACTACCCTATGTAATGATAATTTCTCAACATAAAGACAAGGCTAAACATTCTATGGAAGGGATACAGTCAATTTGATAGAACCCTCAGTACTTGACTGATACTACTTATTACATCAAACTCAGGGGGATGAAGTGCAAAGTCAACCCCGGCAGAATTTGAACTCAGAATGTAATGAGATGTAACTATATCCTGCAATGCATATTACCTGATGCTCTCCCATTTCTGCCAATAATGGAAATACTGACACTATATAAAAATATCTTATTTTCAACTGGAGCAATTACCATTATTCAACTGGAGCAATTACCATTATTACAAGTTGGTGAACTCACATTTTGGGGACCCTGAAGCTTGAATTGTTTTGGAGACCCCTTTGCAAGCAGTGACAATAGGGCAACTCATTAAAAAAAAAGTTGCTTCAGGAGCCCCTGTGAGATTAGGGGCCCTGAAGCTTAAGCTTTATTAGTTTCAAAGTAGATCCACCACTGGTTTTGATAAACATTTGTGTGGAACTCTTTGAGAATATATGTATGGTAGGGTCTCATATATGTAATACAGTGAGTTGGTAGGGTCTCATATATGTAATACAGTGAGTTGAAAGGCTCATATATGTAATACAGGGAGTTAAGTGAGATTATTCATGCAATTAGTAGACAAAAAACTCCTTCTAGGGGTGATTAAAATCTAAAAACAACAAGCAAGAGAGATAACTCCAATAAGATCAGCTAACTGACATTTTTGGAGGGAGTGGATCTTATCTTTAAAGCCAACTGGTGAAATATAGTTTTGAGGATTAGCTTGAAATAGATAATAACAGAACGGTGTTACAGCATTTAGGGGGTCAATAAGAAGAAAGAGATTAATAACCAGTTACAATTCTTTGACATAATAATGACTTCTAACAGAGGCACAATGGCACAAATTAGCTTGGGTGGGAGGGTTATAGTTGATTATACTGACCCCAATACTTGGTAGGTACTTTGCCTTTCACCCTTGTGGAGTTGATAAAACAATGTCAGGCTCAGAGGGATTTAAACTCAGAATGTAAATATCTATAATGATGGATCCTCCATCAGTTTCGGTGATGAACATTCAGTTATTCAATCAGCTGAATATCTGATTTGTTAATTACTGTGTAAGTCTTCCACAGACACATGTACTCTTAATGTAATTCCCAAGCTGAATCAGTGTGACACACTATATGACAAGGCTGGGCCTTTGAATTACAAGTACAATCCATCCAATGGACTTCCAAACATCTACCCAGTTTCACTCACAAGGTTTGGGTCAACCTGAGACATTTGCCCAAGTTGCAACCCCAGCTGGGATTGAACACAGGACTTTAAAATGGTTAATGAGACAGGATGGTCATGACTAGAATGCTGGTTGAATGATGTGGTTCTCGACACACAAAAATATTTCTAGCAGCAGGTGTGAATGCTGTCAGAAGATGACTATTTATCAACCTGCACGAAAAGGGCTCTAAAACACCTACATCAAAACCACACACAATGAAAATAAAATTTAGCATTAAACAACTAAACAGGGAAATACAAAAAAGAAATAGACCTTAGAAAAATAGAAAACTGGTCACATAAACAACAAAACTACCAGTAAAACATAGAGTAATTAGCATCATCAACAACAATCACACCACACCTCATGTCACAAACACCATCAATGCACTCCACACCTCCTGGTTGAGTGCACTGAAGTCTCCCCAATGTCACAATAACAACCTCAAATAATATACTCACACTGCAACACCAAGCAAATGTCCTTGTCTGACATTTCTCAAAATTCAGTCACCAAAATCCACACAAAGAAGGCAGGAACACAAAACGAAAAATACGCACCTTCAACCTAGACCATGATTTTGGCCCATTTTTTCCATCAGATACCAAAAAGGCAATTGGGAAATCTAAAAACTCTAAAGCTTCAGGGCCAACAAAATCGAAAACATACACCTAAAACACCTATGACATGAAGGAATCACTGTGCTCACCAACATTGTCAAATACTTAGGATCTGGAAAATGGACAAAATTATAACAATTCTAAAGCCCAACAAAAGCTTAAGTAAAGTAACATCATACAGACCCAGCACTCCCTCAAAAATTCTAGAAAGGCTAATTATTGACATCACTAACCTACACATCTCTCTCCCCAAATCACATGGATTCAGACCACTACACTCAACCACCACACTACCCACAAACCTAAAACAGAAAATACATGAAGGCTTCAGTAACAAAAATACCTCCCATGAGCCAATGATGGAGCCTCTGCATGGTCGCTCGAACTGCTAGAAATAGCAGCCAAAACTCCATCAAAATCACACCCTACCCTCTTAAAAAAGGACATGTTAGATAATGTGGTATTGGGTTCCTTGCACATAAGAAAAAGATGGGATGGCCTGCTCGAGCAGGGCTGACCTAGGTCTAAATAACAACAAAAACCTCCCACATATACCATTCTATCTGCCATCAATATCTGCAAAGCTTTTGACTACATTTACCACTATTCACTTATACAAAAAATATTCAACACCACCTTAAGAAAAAACACAAAACGCTGGTTACCAAACTACCTGTCAGGCTGCCAGACCTATGTAGCATACAAGAACAACACTTCCAGAAACTGCAATTTCCTAAATGGAGTACAACAGGGATCTATCCTCTCACCAACTATTTTCGACCTATACCTACACGACCTTCTCACACCGCCACAAAACATACTGACATCCTTATACGAAGAGATCAGACTCACAGTTTCCAACCATTCTTCAGACACTGCTGCACAACTACTCCAACCCTACTTAAATCACCTAGAAACCTAGCTCCACAAAAACAGATTTTAAGTAAAACCTACTAAGACCACTATTTCCCTTCTTACCAGTAACACCAGAGAACATGAAATACAACCAACCATCACACTCAACAACATAAACATACCACACACAGAAAAGTACTAGGAATTACATGCAACTCCTCCACAACATAAACATACCACACATATAAAAGTACAGTGAATTACATATAACTCCACAACATTCACAACTCATGTATACGACATAGAAAAACGACGCACAAACATACCTAGAGCAATCACAGGTAACACAACAACAATGGAGTACATTAGATCCAACATGGACTATGCTAGTTCTTACTGGATGCGGGCCTCCAATTTCGCCACAATAAACAACAATGAAAACGAAACAGCGCACATCGCATCGTAACAGATTGCACCCAGACACGACGGAACAAAAATACTAAACGTGAACGATCACCGGTGTAGCGATTTCAGATTACCCCCATTTCAGGCTACCCCCCGGTAGCCTGAAATCGCATTCAGGCTACCGGGG
>JAOPJM010337976.1:0-11743 GCA_027124095.1 Muusoctopus leioderma | reverse complement strand
ATTCTTCCCAAGCGCAACTACGTTAACAATGATTTAAGCATTGAAACGGTGCTAATATATATATTTCCCAACCAAGAGAAAATAAAAATTTGGCTATATCTAGACTTCTGAAGTCTAAATATCAGTATATATATATATATATACACATATATATATATATTGTGACAAACTACCATGTTCAATGAAAAATTTAATCAGAATAGTAAGTATTGAGATAACAATTGTTATTCATTCCTTTTACGTCAGATTAAACTGCATGCATAGAAAGCAAAGATATAAATAACTATAATCATCATATTTTCCTACAGATTTCCATTTCCCTTGTAAAAGAGCATCAATTAGTCAAGTGAAAATTTCTTTAGTCAGTTGAAATTAACACGATATTAACTCCAAGAATTCACTTTACAATTGATTAAGTCAAAGTAATGGACCAGCGTCATTTTGTCTTGATATTTTGTCACAGAAACATTAATCACTAAAAATAGATTTGATTAAACTGACGTTGTTAATGCCCATGTAGTTTATTGTAGTCTATATATTATTTATTTGTAAAATCAGAGAGGGCAGGTTTCAATCCAAATGACTACACAAATTATATTTCCAGTCTGTGTAATTCATTTTTTTTCTATAGTTAAAGTTGATAGGGATGCTGGACAACCAATTGATGAATCAGCAGTTCAAATCCTGTCACCAGCATCATTGATTCTGTGGCAAAGACACATCTAGGTCTACGTTTCTATTAGTTCTGATTAGAAGCTGCATGTCTTGGTTGGTGTGCAATAATCCATTCCACATTACTCTCCTCACACACAAGCTTTCACTACCACGTGGATATTTTCCTTAACTATGAGGGATTCCCTATGGCATATCAACTGACGAGGAAGGACACTGGCTATAGCTGTGCAAGTACCTTCTTGAGTCCAAAGTGGTTAAAAATATGAATGAAATAGGGGTGACTTTCTTTATATTAAATCTGAAGGAGTTGGTGTTTATTGTCTGTAAGAACACATGAAGCACTATGTAATATTTGGTACAGAGTTAGAGAAACATAGTAGAGGAAATGAGGAGGTTGTCACATGCAATAAGTAGATTGCAATACAGGCCAAAAGCATGGTGATAATCAGAAATTGAAAACTGCCAGTAAAGAGGAGCATAATAGACAGGTTTCTTCTGAATGGGATCAAGGATGTTAATGATCAAAGGATTTCCTCCAACCACCAGCATTTGTTCAACTACATTTCACCTTGCATTGAGGATATCTATCCCACCTTACCTCTCTGTGAAATCATGATCCTCAATAGCTTCAATGGTCAAAACTCATCTTAGCTCTCACCCTCTTCCCACACCAATGCTGCTGATGCAGAAGCCAAATATTTTGCCATTCTGAACTGAAAGCACTGGTCAGTATCATCTCCTACCAGTATCCCTGACTGACTCTTTAACTTTATCAACACTCTTGACCTCTTTCTCATATCTGCATGCATCAGATCATCATACAACTGCCTAACCAAAGCAACACACCTACACCACACAAAATCCCCATACCTTCCAAACCGCAACTGGTTGGAGCTCAGCCAGTTTTAGCCAACAGCAAATATCATTCATGCCATGAACCATTTTAGACTGAAATCATCTTCTTTGGCATGTCTCTTCTCATCACTCACACAAACAAAGCCCATAACTCCAAATCACCAATACTATACTAGAAGTCAAGCACTGCTCCAACACCTACAACAATAAAATCAAAAAAGCAAAATATGTATTCATGCACTTCACAACCTGAAAACTCTACTGCCACACAAATTGCAGTCACTCCTTCTTGTCCCTTACGAAGAGGATCCCTACCTACTTTGAGGAATCCTCCTACCTATCAGTTACAACAAAGAAGGCTCTGTAAGTAGCATTCCCACTTCCAGATTTACTAACCACTTTGCTTCCAATTTCCACACTGCATTCACTTATCTAAACTCTTCCAAAACTCTCCATGCCACTCTACTCGTCTCATCTCACCCCCATGTACACAGAGCTGGCACATTCAAAATCTCCTCCGGTCACTTCAACCCAACAAGGTGACCAACCCTGACAATGTCCTTACCATCCCCACTAAACAATGCCCTCCAAAACTAGCTCTATCCTCACCAAACTCTTCAATTCTTCTCTGTAAAGTATGTCCTATCTGCAAGAAGGGCAAACTCTGTGACCCTGCCAACTACCATCCAATCAGTCGCACTTCCAAAATAAAAGTAATAGAATTAATTAACAATCACCACTTTCATCACTTGAGTCTCTCCCTCCTCAGTGACCACCAGTATGGCTCCTGTAGATATAAATCTACCAGAGACTTTCTCCTCTATATCACCCACCAGTGGTCTCTCACTCTTGAGAACTTCAGCAAAAGTAATAGTGTTATGCTTGACATCAACAAAGCCTTCACTGTGTCTAACATGAGAACCACTTGGCCCAGGTGCCCACATATGGGCTTCTTCAATCTCATCTCTTTGAATGGAAGCTTTGCCTTTATGAACAGAGAATTTTAAATATATACTTCAATTGGGACAAGACAACCTAGTCTCTTTCAACAGCACAAAGACAATATCAAGGAAACGGTCTTGTATCTCACACTCTCTAGTCATGAACAACATAACTGTGAATATAGCAAAAACTGCATCCCAAAGATTGACCATCTTTAGGGCCAGAAAATACTTGAGCTCTCAACATCTGCTAACTCACTACAAAGCTCAAGTGAGACCCACCATCAAATACTGCTCTCTCATCTGGGACAGTGCTGCTGCTGCAGACACAGACATCCTAGACTGCATACAAAAAAAGGCCACCCAACTGATTGGCACAGACTTCCTCACCAACATACTCCAACTGCTAGCCCACAGATGTGCTGTCTCCTCACTCTGCCTTTTTTACTACTACTACTACTACAATAGCCTCTGCTCCTTGGAGCTGGCTGGTCTTGTGCCAACTCTAACCAGGCCAACTAGAAATCCCAATCTGTCCATGTTTTTCCTGCAGTTATCGACTTGCAGTTTTTCAAGAAAATCATCAACTGTGTTAATCTCATCAATCTCAGAGGGCTTGCAAAGGCCATGAATGCAGCCCCTTTCTCCAGGCTAAACCATTAAAAAAAGAAATTAAAACCTTGAAAGTGGTTACAAATTCTAAGCTTCACAATCTCTGATGTTCTCTGCTAGCAACTCACATATATATATCATTACTAAAACAACAACCCAAAGACTAGGCTTCCTCTTTTGAATCAGGAAATACTTCAGCCCTGATCAACTGCTGACCATCTACAAAGCTCAAGTAAGACCTTCATTGGGGTACTGTTACTGCTCCACACACATTTGAGACCAGATGAAAAAAGCCATCAAAATGTTTCACCAACACACTACAACCTCTAGCACAGAGATGTGATGGTTCCTCTCTCATTACCACCAATAGCCTCTGCTTCTCTGAACATTGCCTCCACCCAAGCCTACCTAACATGCCTGTCTACTGTCCTTTCATCACTTCTGCTGTGATTCCCGTCAAGTTTCTAGAATTCACTAAAGGTAAAAGTTATTCCATTTGTAACATTATCTATGAGATAGGTGTTATAGCTAAATTGTCAAGATTCTGGGTTACTGATGATTCATGATTATATTTTTACTACATCATAGCTTCTACTTCACCAACTGGGCAGTGCAAAGCAAGCAGAGTAATAGCTTGCCTTAGATCATGACTTAAAGTTTGTGACAATATGAGAAAGTATTTTATGTAAAAGTCAGATACAAAGCAAATCAAGAGATAATGTCAAGCATAGAAAATATAAAATTTTCATCTTAGGAAAAGGTCAAGATACTTCATGATTAATAATTAGTGGCATTAATGAAGTTATAGGCAATGAGGAATAGAAAATTGTGATAATTTTCATTTCATAAGGATATTAACATAACAAGTTACCGTATTTCCCTTAAGTACTAAACTCAGGATACAGCTTCCAATTGCCAATAATTTACCATATCACTCACTATAGGACTGATGAAGACTAAATGGTAACACTGACCCCCCTTTGAATAAAGCTAGTTTTTAATGGGATGAGAATATTTTTCTCATCCCGTTAAATAGATGCCAGCAGTATTTGAACTCAGAACTGTAAGATATCAACTTACAATAAAGTGGTTGGGGTAGGGATTTATGCTCTTTGCAAACTTTAACTTTCTAATTAGCAGTAAAAAGTAGCTAAAATAATGACAGATAAGTAATCAGTCACTAGACAAGTTTTCCCAGTGCAAAGTGTCAAATTTGACAGATTATATAAATGGAACATTACTGAAATAGTGACCACATGTCAATTCAGGCTAAGACATTTCGGGAACTACAAGATGATAATATTCAATGAAATACTAGTAATTAAAGGTACGGCTAGATTGTCTGTTGTCAAAAGAATGATAATAATACTTTGAAAATTATTACTCCTCATGTTCTGATAATACTGCCTTCTCAAAATGGTATGATGAAATGAGAGTCACCTGTCTGGTCAGAAGAGCAAATTGCTTAACTCGTAATCAATACTGAGAAAGTTGTAGGAGAGCAGCAGTCATACCTTCACTCAAATGACTATGCTCCTGGTTCTGTATCCTTTACAATTTCACTAATACCAAAGCTAGCTAAAATATGCTTTTCCTCCCTTGAAACTAGTGAAATAGTTAAAGGAACTCTCCAGTTATTATTCATTTTTTTATGGCATCATTGTCTCATCTTATAATGCCTTTACATTTATTTTCCCTAAAACTATCAATATTTACATGTTTTGTGACAAGCACTGTATAGCAAGATGTATGCTTCTGGAAAACTGAGTTAAGAAACTAGTTTTCATTATCAACTGAAGCAACTAATACCTATGAGAAAATAATGAGCAATCTCATTCCTTTACAAATTTGTAATCTTGTACCTAAGTTTAGAATTAATAGGATTATAATTTTTAAAATGAGGTTAATTAGTCTAAGAAATATAATTTCATTAGCGACAACTTATCTCAGACATTTAGAATTAATATTTACATGTGTGCATTTTTATTTTACTTAAGTAATAGGCATTGATTCAACTCTTAACTTCATCGTTTGTGTTACTATCTACATAAAGACAAGATGAACATTAACAGCAACAACCTCACCAGTCTAGGTGGACCTGATTTACTGACTACCATCAGTAAATTCTCCTTCCGAACTTCTTCATGAGCTGTATTTCTACTTCCATGCACATACACACACATATATATTCTTGGATATTGATTGAACTTGTGATCTGTTATTTCAAACAAACAATTTCAATGCTCATATATACTTTGCCACAAAAGATGAAGTTAATAGTGTAAGAATATTTAACTTTCCTATACATATCAATTGACAGTTGAGACAGTCGATAGCTCTCACTGTCCTCATATTACAGCATAATAAAAATTGTTTTTACTCTATGAAGCAGTTAAAGGAAAGCCAATAGGGCAATTAATAAAAAATATTGCCAGGAATGTGGCTCAAGTAAATCCAAATACTCAGTAACACAACAATATGTTACACATCAACAATGATGATGATGGTGGAAAGAATGAGCAAAAGTCACTCAATAATAAAAATAATAATAACTAATAAATAAGTCAAAGATCAGCTTAATCCTTCACAAAATTTAAATCTGGAAGAATTTGGCACAAGTACAACTATCTCAAATCAAATACAGTCTGAAGTGGAAGAACTTTGCAGCAAAAAGTCAGAAGATGTCACAATGGTTTGCTGTAAATTTATCACAGGTAATTACCTTGTGATAAATATATCACCTGAAATTTCATCGCAATGTAATTACACTGCAAGCCAATACATCATCAGTAAATTCACCGTCATGCCAAATACATCATCAGTTAATTCATCGTCATACTTTGTATCCACAGAGTAAATACATCACTAAGCATTATTTAAAGTTTTTATTTGCAGAGTAAACACATCACATTTCATTAACAAAGAAAAAGAAATTCAAAGGCAAAAAATTCCATCCTTATGATCTGGAAATATTTAGAAATCTTGAAAAAGGAACAGTGAAGAAACGAAGAATAATCGAACAGTATATTGCTGGTACAGAAAATACATATCGCAAAAAGAAATATAAAAATAGTGCAGTGAGAATTCAACGCATCATCAATAAATATAAATATATTTATGAGGTATTGCTTGTGTTGTTTTTTTAGAATGTTTCTTCCTTCAATTTATAATAGTGTTATCATTTTACTGCATTATTTTGTGATTCTATTTTCAAAAATAACTTTGATTTGGTTTTTCATGTATATATATTGAGAAAATTTGATATTAGTATTTTTTGTTGTTGAATTTCTTTTCCTTTGTTAAAGAAATATGACGTATAGATAAAAATATGACGTATAGATAAAAACTTTGAATAATGTTTAGTGATGTTTTACTCTGCAGATAAAAAGCATGACAATGGATTTACCGACAATGTATGGGCTCGCTGTGTATTAATTACCTAGCGATGAAATTACCAGGTGATAAAATTACAGGTGATGTATTTACCACAATGTAATTACCCATGATGAATTTACAGTGATGAATTTACCAGACACCGTCACAATAGCTGAGTGAATAAGTGAAAGAATCATGATTTTGTATCTAGGGTCTTAGACAAAGCATTGAATGTGTCGTACCCACACTACATAGCAATAGATAATAATGAAAGAGAACAACTTTGTTGTCAAATGTTGACTAACTGGAATCAGTATGTAATTTTACAGTGTTGGGATCAGATCTTCACCAATAAGAATTGTGTCTTATATAAGCCAGATACCTGAGCTTTAGGGGGAAAGGAAATAAGAAGTTGTGGCATTCATACCTTTCATTAGAAGATTAACAACATAAGTGAAGTGAAATAGCTTCAACAAAAAAGTTAAAGCTATTCCCCAAGCATCACTCATGAAAATACAAACATTCAATATTGAAATAAATAATATTAATAGCTAAAGAAAATTTGAATTGAAATTTGATAACATTAAATATCCTTTTCCATTTAACTAAGAATGAAGAAGTGATTAAACTGAACTATAAGTGGAGTCAAGTTGTTTTTAACCCAATCTACACTAAAAATCCTGTTTTTCCCAATAATGAGATTTATAATGTCTCAGATGTTTGTACTTTCAACAATAGCAGTAGTAGTAGCAGTAGTATTAGTAGTTCTTGATTTTCTTTTATAAAACCTTTTAGGGACAAGTTAAAAAAATTTTAATTTTCAATTAAAAACAAAAATTAGTAATAGATCAATAATAAATTATCAGTGTTGCTTTTTTTAATTTTTCTCTTCCTACAAATAACCCAGATTTCCATCATGCACTTCACTGTGCCTTTTAAGACTTGAAATCCTGAAGCAACTTTCAATGGGTGGTTTGTAACAGATGCACATGAATATATTAACACCGCTGTTGTGAAAATCATTTACTACAAGTTACGTAGATCGAACCAGTGAATTCCTTGTTGCTAACACAAAGGAATTTGTAATTATTCTAAAATGAACTGTCCTAAACAATGGACTAAATTAATTGTTCTATTATAAAAGGAAGACCAAATTCGCCTTTAGCACTTTCTCTATTGATTAGTGCTACATGATAATAGAGGAAGTCAGTCACGAGGATTAACAAGCTTCACTGAGTTTTGTCATATGAATATAGTCATTTGTATGCTGTCTGCACTATCTGTTACGTATTATATTGTTACTTGCAGTTTTATGTTGAATAAGCCTTCAGATAAGATATCTTTTAATTGCGCATTTAGTTTTCATCACCCAAAGTCTCTCTTATTGCCTTTTTCTAAGTTAACTTCAATGATCAGGGTTTTGTTATCAGAGAAGTTCTCAATCATAAAGTGAAAGCAGCTGGTTAACTCCATATCTGCTACCCTAACAAAGATTCTATCAAAATAAGATCAGGTTTTTTTCCATAATTCAACCAGTGGGAAACAATCAAGATTCTAAACATGTCATTAAGTTCCAAAGTGTCTAGAATTCCTAGAAAATTCTTTCCCATTACAAAGAATTTCAGAGTACATGTTTTCCAGACGACAAACTGCTTTAGAAATATCACCACCTAAAGGACCTCAATATCACTGGATAGATGATGGTTACTCAATAAAAAACTCGACAATTTCTCACTGGTTGACAGGTTCCTAGCCACTTAACAAATTATGGAAAAACCAATCTTATTTTGACAGAATCTTGCTACGTATACTGGCTTCCCAGTGATAATTCTTAGCTATTACTTTCCCTTGCCTACTTCACTACATACATCTTTCAGAAATCTACAAAGCACATGTACAGTACTGGCTCCCATATTTCTCTGCAAGCTAACTATTTCATTATTTGTTATCTCTAGAACTCAATGCTTACTCTTATTAATATAAGTATTTAACACTGTTTGTATTTCAGTTCTATAAAATGGTCCAAGCAATCAATAATACTAGTCTTGATAACTATCACTTCATTGAATCTTTTCTTTTAGTTCTTTTTTTATATATATTTTTCAACACACTGTAACCATCTGATTCTTTCTACTTTTTCTTTCCTTGTTGCAATAAGGATTCACTTTCTGTTATTACTATATTTACTTGTGTGGCTGCTGCTAGCATTTTTTTTATCTCCATTGACTGCTCTCGTCAAATTATGCATTCGTTTTTTTCCCCTTTACCTTTTCCATGTGTTATAAACTTCATAATTAATATGTTCCTGCAAGCTAATATTACATGGTGCCAAACCAATAATAATTATCTCTTTTTGATGAGACAAAAAGACCCTCTATTTTAGAAAAGGGAAAATGAGATGTATGACATTTATGCTTTTCCCAAGGGCATTAACAGTGCAAGTGAAGGGAAATTGTTTCAACCAAGAATTGAAACGACATCATGGTCTCAACTTGCAAGGAACTTAACTCTTACTTTACAACACTCAAAGCATGAAATTTCCAGAGGAAGGGAAAATGAAGTTTAAGCATTTATGCCAGACAACATCTGTATGATGAGAAGAAGCACCAACTGGAAATGCCTTTCTTTCTTGTTGTGTTCAGAGTGGTGGTGAAAAAATGGGTGGGACCATGATGTGAACACTCCTTTCTTTGTCCCTTCATGTTGCCAATTCCGAGAAAGAGAGGAGAAATCGACCCCTGTACTTGACTGGTACTTTATTTATCAACCCTAAAGGGATAAAAGGCAAAATTAACCTCAGCAGGATTTGAACTCAGAGCACAGAAGGCCAGAACAGGCATTCTGTCCAATGCGCTAATGACTCTGCCAATTCGCCACCTTCAACTGGGAATTGATGTTGGGTTTCAGCACTCAGTAACGGCTTAACTTTACTGAGGATGATGATGATGACTTTTTTCCTGAAAAGACTCAATGGCAATTTTTTACAGAGAGAGCAACAGTGTACTGAATTTACTCCAGTTTATTACTGGTACTTAGTTTATCAACATCAGAGGGATATACTGCAACTTCTTAAAATCGACCCATTATAAAAAGGGCTTTGTGTGTAAGCATAAAAATATAGTTTTTTAAATATGCTGTAAGACAGTGACCTGGTTTAAATTTTTAAACAGCATGGCTTTATTTCTTCTACGTATTTAATGTGGGTTTCTAGAAAGAACAAGTCTACATCTGGAGGAGAACTTCTTGGGCTCAGACTCTGCTAAATTTGGTAAGGTTGAAACAAAGAGCTCGTTATAAGTAAAATACAGTTCTAAAGAGATGTAATTCTGATGAACTTGCTGTAACATTCTGTCCAGAAAGAAGCCAGGTGTGTGTATTGATATGTACAGAGATGAGTGCAGTATATCTGGGGTTCTGTTGTAACAAGTATATTTAGAAAAGCAGGGGCTATTGTAGTAACATATGCTTCCAAAAATGCTCTTGGAAAGGTTCTGAATTTCAGAGCTGCCTAATGTCACCATCCCTGCCTTGCATATCCCTATAGCTTCATGCCAAATTAAGAAATTGAAGTGTCTTTCTTGTTTTTACAGCTTTTCTAAAGCAAAAAATACTAACAAAATCATTAAACTGGCTATATTCTATCATTACCAAATTAATTAATAGGGATATACACTGCATAGCAATGATAACTGATATAATTAAGTTTAAAAATCATCATCTTGAAGAAAATTAAGAAAATAAATAAAATGTATATTACACCAAATTTAGAACTCTATATGCTTAACTAAAAATAGAAGAGAGAAAAATCAATTGTAACTTCTAATGAAACATCACAGGAATGGCAAGACTTGTTTGGTTTGAAGTGAAGTAGTGTACCGTTTTATTTCACTGTTTCCTGAGACAGAAATAAAGCTAAAAAAAGAACTAATGGTAAGTATTAAGAAGCTATTGAGTAGGTAACTTGGGAGGTTGGTAGGTGAAGTGATTATGCATATTTGACATTAATGAAATGTGAAACTAAATTTAAACCCTCCTTGAAGATGTCTCTGACTAAACACACCACAGACCTCAACACAAATATACATACACATAAAAATCAACAACATATAAGCTAGGTTTAATAAGTCGATGAAGATCTTGAATATATCTGAAGAAAATAATAAAAACTGTCACAATGTTCCAGCTTGACGAACAACAAAAATAAAATATTAAGGAAGAAAAAAAGATAAATTTGCAACATTTTTTTCTTCCAAGATGTGATTTTTATTGACATATTTTATCAAAGTGTTTAGTATATAATTCAAGTCATACTTGCCTCAATAGATATTAACAATATTAACTGTAGTTACTTGACAATATTAACTCTTCAGGTTATAGCGTTAGATAATCAATAATAGGTGAATAAGGGAGAAGAGAAAAGAAGTGAATATTTATTCAAAACCATGTTTATTTATAATTTTGGATAATATATAATAAGAGTTTTACTAAAACTATAATAGCAGCATCACGTTTCCAAATTTGATACTTTGTCATGTAAATAACAATCTCTCACCTTGCTATATTCTATTTTATTAATATGAAAATAAATTTTAATAAATGCAAATGTGTGTATGTGTATGTACATTATGAACAATAATAATAATAATAATCGTAATAAATATGTTATGCACAACACGACAAATTAAATGTAGTTAAACCTACAATTTAAAGCAGGGGTGGGCAACCTTTTTCGAGAAGCGGGCCGCATGAGACATGGCTCATCATCAAGCGGGCCATTCAGAAAGCACCGCGGGCCATTCAGAAAGCACCGCGGGCCATTCAGAAAGCACCGCGGGCCGCAGTTTGCCCATGGCTGGTTTAAAGCCTTTGTTGTGAAATGTAAACAGATGTAAATACATCTTGTCATTCTCTTCACATACAGAAATATAGGAAATTGCCATGATATGTTTCATAACTCGTTAGCTATTCATCAGAAGATAAGTACCCCTCATACTTCTACCCACAAAGAGAGCTTATAGCAATCACTATTTAAATCAAACACAAACCAGATCTTAGCTGAAACGGCCAGCCTAATTATTTGCATAATGTGCAAATTATTTATATATATATATATATATAAATTTCTCCCCTTTGTAACGTTCCTTATAATTCATAGTAGTAAACTCAGACCAGTAAGAGTTATCCCCCTGTACAAGCTATATTTAGAAAGGGTTTTTTTTCCGTGATGAAACCCGAGTTCTAAATATACATTTTATTATTTGCTAACATAATGCCGAATTTATCAA
>JAOPJM010337670.1:0-11745 GCA_027124095.1 Muusoctopus leioderma | reverse complement strand
TGAACACTAAATTCGTCGCTGTACTCATTATTTACTCTCACCTTACTGACTGCACCACTGTACATGGCCTGCACAGCCCTCACGAGCCATGTATATGATGATGATGATGATGATGATGATGATATATATATATGTATGTGTGTGCGTGTGTATTTACATGTTCTTACATTGGCTACTATAATTTCAGAACACACTCCTCCACTGCTGATTATGTCACCTAGGTAACAGAAGCCATCAACTACTTCTAGGGGGCCCTCTGAGCATTTGAAAGAATTTATTTTATGAATGCTCCTAATGCTAACTACTCCAGTGCATCTGCTATATACCAAGTCCTTCTTCTCTATCAGCCTGCATCTCTTGGGCACTCATAGTTTACACTGGGTACACCTTATGGCATTCCTACCTACTCCTTTTCTGCATATCGAGCATGGCCACTTCCAAGATGAAAGTAGAGTTTTGTCTTCTTTCCTGCTAACTAAAACTTTTGTCTTTGCTATGTTTACTTTGAGACTTCTTGAACCTAGGCTTTGCTTCTACATTTGGAAAATTTCTCTAATTCTTTGACAGATTCAGCTATGAAAATTAGGTCATTGGTTGGTATACAGAAATTCCCACAAAAAGTCTACCTTAAACTCCCCTGTTATAGCCTGGAGAACTATAATAAATAGGATGAGGCTGAGAATCAAGCCCTGGTGGACACCTACAGGCTGAACTCATTGCTAACTCTCACTTTGTTGATAGCATCTCTGTACATGGCTTGCACAGCTCTCACAAGACATTCAGCTACCCCTAGTTTTCTTAGCGACCACTAGACTACAGGGCATGGTACCCTATAAAAGCCTTCTCCAGGTCAACGAATACTAGGTGCAGTGGCTACCTCTTTGATAAGAATTTCTCCTGTAGTTGTGTTACTAGGAAGAGAGAATTGGTGGTACCTCGTCCGGGTACAAACCCAAACTGCGTCTCATCTAAGCTAATTCTCCTCCTAATTGCTAAGTGCTATAACTCTTTCTGTTACTTTCATAACATGGTCCATCAATTTGATACCGCTGCAGTTGCTTCTTTCTAGCATTTAATGATGATACTACTTTGCCTTTGTTGCATTTGATGATGATACTATGCCTTTGTTGCATTTGATGATGATACTACTATGCCAGTCATTGGGAATGAGCCCGTCTCATAAGACCTGATTGACTATGCAAGTGACTAGTGCATGTCCTACTTCAACAAATATTTTCAACGGACTTGATGGCCCAGGTGCTTTCATTGCCTTCTTATTCTTAATGGTCATTTCGACCATATAGCTGAATATACGAAATATTTTCGACTATATAACGGAATATATGAGATATACATACTATATATACATATATAAATATACACATGCACATAAACACATACAAATAATGGGGAATGGATTGTCAACAAAGGTCACGAAATAGAAGACTACTACTAAAAAAAAAAGTGTGGATAAGTATGGTGGCTGCAAACCTGTTGCAGAGGATAAGGAATAAGTGGCAGGAGAAAATAAGAAAAGTAATGACATTTGGTAGTACAGCATAATCACAAATGTAAGCAACAATTAGAGCTGATGCACATGCTATAGCAACTGTTGTACACAAGATGATTGATTTGCTAGTTTTAAGCAGAATTTCTAACAGGTAGATGATGAACATTGTAGTGAAAGGAGTACAAATACCAGGGTGACTCTAATTTAATCAAGATGTATTTAATCAATCTAGTTGTATCCTATTTTCCTATCAATTATAGAGAAGACAGAGACATTTGCAAGGAGATGCAAGTAGTACCTCAAGAATGCAAAGATGAGAGGTAGAAATTCAACCAAATCTCCCTCAAATCACACCCTGCTGTCTTTAAAAAAAAGGACGTATTTATTGGTTTTTGATCATTTACAACTGAAAGCCATTCATACACAAGCATCATACAATCTGCTCTCCACTCGGACAGAAAAGCCCTTTGTTACCAACAGAAGTAATAGTTTCTTGAACTTTTTCTCCCTCATCCTTACTACTGGTCTGCCAACAGATAGGGGAACTGAGGTGAGAAAATTAAGAGTACTGCCGAAATATACAACAAAACACCTGCAGCTGCAGTGGAATTGAACTAAAAATCTATGAGCTCGTAAACCAATATTTATTTGTACCATTCTCTATCTAAAAAGAAATTATAATGATTTCTAACTTAGGCACAAGGTCACAAATTTCATGTGGGGGAAAGGTATAGTCATTTTAAACGACCCCCAGTACTTAAAAGTTAGTTAAGTTAAAGTCCTTCTTGAGCCTATGGGCTCAAGCTTATCCCAGTTTCTGTGGCGTTAAGCGACTGAGAGTTCACAACTACCCGCTGAACGCGACGCCAGTCCATCGTAGGGTTAACCCCCCAGCTATTGCTGGTACTCATTTTCAGCTGAGTAGACTGGAGCAACGTGAAATAAAGTGCCTTGCTCAAGGACACAACGCGCTGCCTTGTCTGGGAATCAAACCCACAACCTTTCAATTGTGAGCCTAACCACTAGGCCACGCCCCTTCACAACTCAACTTGGAGTAGGTAGTTCAATGTTGGAATGAATAGGAGAGGTAATAAAATGGTGAAGTTGTCACAGAATTGGTGAACTGGTGTTTGTAGTAAGTTAAGTAGAGAAATCCATTGACAAGATACGTAATTATTATTTACTCGAAATAAATTTTGTAATAATTCTGGAATATGGAGTGTAGCAGAGAAACAGATAGACAATGTAATTGATGTAATTAGGTGAATAATTGAATTATATTGCTTAAGCTACTACTACTACAGGTTAAGTATGGCAGAGTGGTTAGAGCATCAGATAGAATGTTTTGCGGTATTTGTTCCGACTCTCTGTGCTCTGAGTTCAAATCCCACCAAGGTCAACTTTGCCTTTCATCCTTTCAGGGTTGATAAATAAAGTACCTGTCCAAGGTGGTGGATTGGTGGAATTGTTAGAGCAGTATTGCGGTATCTGTTCTTGCTCTGTGCATTCTGAGTTCAGATCCAGCCTCCTGTCGCCAGAAAAAACGGTGACACTTCTGCCAGGAGTTCTGACTGACAGATAGTATTAGCAATGTGAAAAACCAATGGAAACATAGTTTCCTTGGATTGATTGGTTGTGAACGAACCAATATTGGTAGATCAGCTGTGAACGAACAGTTTATGAGGCCTTAGCTGAAAGTATCTTGAAGGTAGCTGACTAATATTATTTTGTAGTAAATTATTTTAATTTTAGTAAACACCCGGTTGGATGCACTGTGGTGTACATGGAAGCTACATCATCATCATCATCTTCATTTTACGTCCGTTTTCCATGTTGGCATGGGTTATACGAGTGATTTCGACCCGCATTGATTCTGAATGGAGTCACCACTCTCCCAGACGGGTCGGGGGACCACACCTCACGCGTATGTTTCGTTTGGCTTGGTTTCTATGGCTGGATGCCCTTCTTATCACCAACCACTTTACAGAGTGCACTGGGTGCATTTATCATGGCACCAGCATTAGAGAGGGTGCCTTGTCTCTTCCAGGCTAAAAAGTCTCTCTCTACTCTACATAGTCTCCGTTCTGTGAGGGCAATTGAATATACCATTGGCAACATGAACTAAAGGAATCCAGCTGGTCATCTGTCAGGTGGGGTTGAGAACCTGAACAGGATAGAAACAGTCATGTAATCATAGGCAAAAATCTCTCCCTGAATGTGATCTCTCAGCATCGATTAGCTGTTTGTAAGTTAAGTTTAGAATGAAAGTTGGAAAAAGAACCTTAACTAGGGAAAGAAGGGTGTGGAAGTGGAAACATGTATATGTGAGAGGTGGTACTAACAAATAGCTATATGGACAGAGGGATAGAAATAACTATATAGAAGACTTAATCCATTGCCTGGTTTAACACCACCACTTAGCCCTTGGGTACCTTTAGCAGAGTCCCCTCTGTTGCAAGTATTTGGGCCAGGGCTTTGGTCTAATACTTTCCTCCTTCTCTACTACCAGCCTCGGAGGCCCTGATAAAGGGTGATGGGTACTGCCCTCCCTCCTGATTAACCAATAAAAATTAAAAAAAGATGGGTATTATGAAGAGACAAGCTGCTGCAAATAACTGATCAGTTTTGTAACTGGAGAAAAGGCCACACAGTAAAGCAGTGATTAGATAAAGCTATACAAAATAAAACAGGCTGGGTTTTTTTTTGGAGCCTCCAAGACTGGTGGGGAGAAAGGGCAGAATAAGCCACAGCTCATGGGTTATACTCGAGCTAGAGACCTGATCCAAATGTTTACAACAGGGTGGACTCTACTAAAGACACCCAAGGGCCAGGTGATGGTGTTAAACTTGGCGATGGATTAAGTCTACCATAGTTATTTAGCTTGGAGAGAGTTGGAGGTCTGTTAAAACACTGCATGATCAGGATGAGTGGCACAAAGTATTTCCTATTTACAATACTGTGTTTGAGAGGTTGCTGAACAAAGAGTATGAAATGAATGAGACAGAAAACTCCTGATTGTAATGGAGCTTATAGAGATCAGTAGTGAAATGGTAAGTAAAGCAACTGAGTATACAAAAACAAAGCTGCAGAACTGGGTGGTTGAGGTACTTACAGAAAACGTCAGAGGACTTTAGTCATTTAGCAAATTAGATTTTAGAGAAAATGTTCATCACAAAGGACTGGTGTAGTAACACAATTGTTAACATTCACAAAAGTAAAAGCAATGCACTAAAGTTAGTTGAATTACAGCAGTCACACAATTGACTAAAGTTAGTTAAATTACAGCTGTTATACAGTGGACTAAAGTGAGTTTATTGATAGCAGTCATGACAATGCACTAAAGTGGGTCAAGTTATAGCAGTCACAACAGTGCACTAAAGTGGGTCAAGTTATAGCAGTCACTAAAGTGAGTCAAGTTATAGCAGTCACAACAGTGCACTAAAGTGGGTCAAGTTATAGCAGTTACAACAATGCACTAAAGTGAGTTTAATCATAGCAGTCACAACAGTGCAGTGAAGTGAGTTAAATTATAGCAGTCACAACAATGCAGTAAGCTGAATTATAGCAGTTACAAGCTAATGGTTCAAGAAATGAAGGTAGAAAAAAACCCCCATTGAAACTAATACAGGATAAGGTGTAGTTGTAAGAATTACAGTATATCAACAATATGGCTGAGGAAATGTACCTCAGATGAGTGTTCTGGATATGGTAGAGTCTCACATATGTCATATAGTGTGTTGAAAAAGTTTAGTGAACAGATTATCCATACAATTAGTAGACAAAAACTTGTAGTTTTGTTTAAAATCTATAAACAAGCAAGGGAGATAACTCTAATGAGATCAGTCAACTAAATTTTTGGAAAATAAAGACAATGTGGATATTGTCTTTAAAGACGACTGGTGAAAGCAATGGACATGTTTCTGTCTTATTAGACCTCCAAACTTTGATTTTCTAAGAATTTCTGTTGACTGATCTTATTAGAGTTATCTCTCTTGTATTTTTTTAGATTTTAAGCAACCATAAAGGGAGATTTTATCTACTAATTGCATGGATAATCCCAGTTAATTGAAGTTTTTCAACTCACTATATTACATATATGAGACCCTGGACTACAAATATCATATGTAAGAGTAGTACATTGTAAAGAACAATTTTCTCTTGCATCTATTGATTTAAAGCTTTTGACTAGGTTCACACTGTGGTCAATGAAAAATGTAGGGGTGAATGGTTTGTGAGTGCCTGTTTTGGCTGTATTCAAGAGTGTTTGATTTATTTTCCCTATTTGGTGATCATCTGTAGAGTTTTATAGAACCAGATCCAACAGAAACCTATTTTATATCACGCACCAATGGCCTCTTGCCTTTAAGAACTTTAGAGAAAACGAAGTTGTTGACTATAATGGCAATAAAGCTGTCAACTTAAGATTTCATACCTGTTATCTTTTAAAATGGAAGTTTTTGTGAGAATTCTCTTCAAGCCCTTTCTATCAACTCAAGTGTACTGTGTTTCAGTTATGTTTTCCACAGCTTATTATTACTTGTAACCATATTTTTTTCTCTTGTAGATTATACTACCCTTTATTCCTCCTTAACTCTCCAAACAGGTTTCATTCATATGCAACTTAGACACTTCCTGCTATGGATATACCACCTAGTCTCATTCACAAACACCAACACAGTCACCACTCCTCAAAAGAATTTCCCTACATCATTAAACCTTCCCTAATCCTAAACAATACACAGTTGAAAACTTCACACTCTTCACAAATGCTAGGCCTCACAATCTCTGATGACCTTTCATGGCGACCACACATCTGTAACATTGTTAAGACGGCAATCCCAAAGATTAAGCTTCCTTCTCTTATTAGGCTTAAGTGCTTCTACATTAGATTATTGCTCACATATTTGGGACAGTATAGCTACCTCACAAACAAAAAGGCATCTGACAGAAATGTAAGCTTTCACTCATCAACATGCTACTACTACTAATCCACAGGCATCTCTGTCTCTTCTACCCCTACAACAACAGTCTCTGCTATTCTGAACTAGCAAACTATGTACTTGCTCCATTTTAAACAATTTTAATATCAACTGACCTCACCTGTTTCAAAGGACATGCATGGGCTATTAGCACTGCTCATCTTCCTCAGACTAATTAATTAAAGAAAGGATCATAATTAATGGTGGTCTATGAAGTATTTAGTGAAAAAGTGGATTTTCATCAAGGTTATTTCCTTAGCCTTCTAATCTAAATGACAGTCACAAAGAATTCAAGACGAGATTCTTATAAGAATTTCTGTATCTTGAGGACAATTCTTATCTCAGAATTTGTCACAAAATAACACAATTTAAAAGAATGGGCTGAAGTCAAAGAGCTTGAAAGTAAACGCTAAGATGTAGTATTGGATATTCTATAATTGTCTTATATTGTTATGTTAATTACTAACAGTAGAAGTAGAATTATGTGTGATCACAAGTGTTGTGCTCATACATGCTTGCCACTTATTATAAAAAAAGTGGATGAAATGACTTCTTTAGTCAACAACTTCTCAAGTGTGAAATATGTCTATAGTTGGATATTGACTCCTTTAAATTACAGATTACAGCAATTTTCACACTTCAGAACTTGCTATAATCCACTATGTCACTAATAAGAATCAACCGTTCTATGTTAAAGGATTATTCTCTAGAGGCTTTTGAGAAATTTACTATCCAGTTTGAAAGATATCTTAGACTTATGAAGACAGATGAGAACGATAAAAGGGATTTGTTTCTATTAAGTCATTAAGTCTGGGAGGTACAGCAGCTAGTTACTATGATAAAATAGAATGGCTGGAAATTACAAAAGAGGAGACTGAAGATGGCATTACATACTATTCAAGAGCAAAAAAATTCATTGCATCTAAATTTACTTGCAGTAAAAACATACTCAGTGAATGAATAAGACTATATTCATTGAAACAACAGCCTGGATAACCTATTAATGAGTTTGTCACTTCTCTTAGACAAATCTTGAAATATTGTAAATTTCCTATATCCTTTGCAGAAGAAGCTATTAGAGATACTTTTTGCCAAGGACTAAACGGGGAAACTGATTGAAAGTTAGTTTGGCCTTGTCTCATAAATCTGGGAAAACCTTTACATTGCAGGATGCTGTTTCTACAGTCCAGATGGGCACTGTAAATGGTCATAGTCAACAGTGGCTTATTGATTGTGGAAGTGAATTGTGTTTGATTTGTAGATATTGTGAAAAAATTTGGTATTAAATCATATTCCATATCATATCAAAAGACAAGATCTATTGGTGCAATCAAGCTTAACATAATTAGAAAAACAACTGTAAACAATTGCTACCTAGTAACTGAAGTTTTTGTTGTCTGTGGAATATCTGATTCTGCCATCTTAGGAATACCTGCATTATCATAATTTTGGTCACTTCAGATTGAATTTAAAAGTAAACTTCCACCTTTGACTGTTTCTGCTGCATGTGTTGATCCGAAATTTAATAACATATTTGACAAACTTTCAAAACATTAAACATTAAACGACTCCACGGTTATCAAAATTACAACTGGCAACTTATACGATCAACAAAACCTTGGCATCGACTGTCTCTTGATATTGTAGGACCAAAGTCAATTACTAAAATGGGTAACACTTACATTTGACTATTTATTGAATTTATACATTACTCTTTTGCAGTTGCCTTAAGAAAAGCAATTTTTGAAACTATCATTCATTGCCTCTCCTCATTATTCACCTTGTTCGGTGCTCCAAGCTCCATTCACAGTGACTGTGGTACTCAGTTTGAAAGCTCTGAATTTTGAGAATTTTTAAGTAGATTGAATATTCAAATAACTAGAATGGTTCCTTACCATCTATCATCAAATGGACAAGATGAACGATAAAATGGAGTGATATAGAAAACTACTCAGTTACATCTAATGCAAAAAAAAACAAAAACAAGATGATAAAACAATGGGATGAAGAACTTCTACTTCCTTTAATGAATATTAGATCATTGCCTTCTAGAGCTTTAAAGATGCAATCACCTCAAAGTATAATGTTTAACTTTTTGCATCATTCAACATTGGAAAGACTGGTTGATTTATTATTAAAAAAAACATAGTTCTACTATCAGAATGAACTGATTACTTGAAAAGGTGTTAGTCATTGAAATACTCTCATACTGCCATGTCCTAATTCAGTTTGTAACAGGGAGGCTTGATACATCTCAACAAGACATTTATTTCAAGCCTGAATCTGAGTTTCAAAAATAACTGATGAAAACTGCAAGCCTTTGGATATATTGTTCTCCTACTTAAGCAAATACTACTACTCATACAATAATGATGATAACATAATGTTTGAAACATTAGATGATGGGGACGTATAAATTCATCACTCTACTACAATTGCAACAAACAATCCTAACAGACTACAAAGAACAAAAAGAATGCATGCCTATTTGAAAGATTATATCTCCTAAAGATAAACAATATCTACTTCTTTTTGTTCTATTTTGTGTTGTTAATTACTAAGTTTTTGTTTTACTTGCAAATTAGAGTTATCTAGTTGTTTGTCATGGAAATTTCTAATATTGACCAATAAAAATAAAAAAAAATTTTTTAATTACCAATAACTTTTGATATGAAATTTGAATGAGTATATTTAGGGTAGAAAGGTTAGCTTTGACAACTTAACTACATGTTTACAAATTAGAACATTCACAATTGATGACTTTGAAAACTGGTAAACATTAGTTTTAGTTGAGTTCTCAGACATTAGGACACTAATGTCTGGGAACTCATCTTTAATGTATATATTTGTAGTATGTATATCTACCCTAGGTTTCAGTTGGTTTGATCTCCGTTCATCATCAGGTGTCTTATTCCTGAACATAATCCCAGACTGGATTCGAACTAGGATCATTTATTTCTAAACTAAGGGTAATAATGTTCTTATCCACTTGGTTAATGGCACATGTACATTTTGATAGCGAATTAACTCATGGTTTGGACACAAACCACCATTTTTTTGATAATGTGCATGTGTCATTCAAATTAATGACAGATATCAGTGTTCCAATATTTGTCAGTTATGCCAGTAAAAACTAGTTATGCAAGTAAATGACTAGTTATGTCAATAAAAGACTAGTTATGTCATCAAAAGACTAATTATGTCAATAAAAGGCTAGTAAAACTATTTTGGCCCTATATAAGAGCTTTAGTTCATAAATTTTTCTGATTGATTTTATTTATGTGAAATTATTCTGATGAATGCATATTTATTTCAATGATTGGATGTGATTGTCAAGAAAATTAAAGCAACTTTTATTTCATTTATCTTTGCAGCCTTGGTCTTATATCAGACTCTTTTCATATGTTTTTCGATTGTACGGCACTATTGGCTGGTCTAGTTGCTTCAGTTATTTCAAGGTGGAAAGCAACAGAAAGTTTTTCATATGGGTAAGTATTACATTAATCAATCAATTAATGTGATGTTTTAGAATTTGATTATGATCAGTTATTCATATGGACATAGGTATGTGTGATATATGAATAATCTCATTCCTTTCTTGAATGTAGTTTCGGCTATGACATTGCATAAAATTAAGTCAACAGGAAATGGGATAGACAGATGGTTGTGAATAATAAGTCTTCCTTGGGTGAAGAGTGTATCGCCCAACATAGGCTACTGATCAGTGAACTTAGAGTAAGAGCTAGATGGCCCCAGAGACATAAAACAATTTGGAAAAGGAAGATATGGCTGCTTAAAGAGCCTAAAACCAGTCATAAGTTCAGAGAGAAACTAGTAGACACATGACAAGAAGGAAGAAAAGTTAGAGACTTATGGCAATTCCTACAGAGCAACCTGCTGAGGGCTACAGACCAAACTTGTGGCTGGTGCAAGGTCCTAGCTAGACGGAGGGTGACATGGTGGTGAAATTCTACTGTAGATATAGCCATAAAAGCAAAAGGATAGGCCTGGAAAGAAGTGGGCAGCAAAAAGCAATATAATGTAGCAAGAAGAGAAGCTAGGTATCAGGTATATTTAGCTAAATGGGAAGCAGAGACTAAGAGATTTGCATATGTTCTGCGATGTGAGGATCAGAGGCATGAGGTATTTAGGATTGCAAGGCAGTGTACCAGGGAAAATTGAGATGTCATTGGGGAGAAGTGTGTTCGGAATGATAATGGCACACTTACTTTTAATGATGCTAAAAAGAAAGAGGCATGGAAGTGCTATTATGAGAGGCTGTGGAATGTAGAGAATGCATGGGAGAGTGATGGTCTACACCATGTAGACCCAACAGAGAGACCACGCTTTAAAGTTGACAGCAGTGTGGGCGATTAAAGATATGAAGGCAGGGAAGGCAGCTGGTTCATCAGAGATAGTTGCTGAGATGCTTAAAATTTGCTAGTTACTTGCATACTCAACCAGGTGATACAGGGAGGTGTCATACTCAATGACTGGTGCAGCAATATCATTGTGAACTGCTACAAGGGCAAAGGTGATGCACTAGAGAGAGGAAACTAACGAGGCATCACACTGTTGGCCCAAGTAATGAAAATCACTGAAAGAGTTATTGCACAAGTGATCAGGAGCTGAACTAGTGTAGATAAGATGTAGTTTGGCTTTCTACCAGGAAGAAGTACTAATGACACCATCTTCATAGTGAGACAACTACAGGAGAAATATGTAGCTAGGAGTAAGCCCCTATAGTTAGCTTTCGTTGACCTGGAAAACGCCTTTGACAGGGTCCCACGCTCTGTGATCTGGTGGGCATTAAGGAAACTAGGGGTAGATTAATGGCTTGTCAGGGCCATACAAACCATGTACAGAGATACAGTTAGCAAGGTGAGTCAGCAACAAATGTAGAGTACAGGTAGGGGTCCATCAGGGCTCAGTTCTCAGTCTCCTCCTGTTTATCATAGTGCTCCAGGCCATGGCAGAGGAGTTTAAGACCAGTTGTCTGTGGAACCTCCTTTATGCTGATGATCTAGTTCTTATAGCAGAATCCGTAGGAGACCTGGAGAAAACATTCCAATCATGGAAAACCTAGAATTGAAAGGCCTCAAAGTGAACTTAGCAAAGACTAATGTTTTAGCTAGGAGGACTTGCGAAGACTAGAGAGAAATGAAGCAAGCATGCTTCACTGGATGTGTAATGTTAGTGTACATGAACGACAGAGTGCAGATGAGATGAGAGAAAAACTAGGTATAAGAGGAATCA
>JAOPJM010337461.1:0-11746 GCA_027124095.1 Muusoctopus leioderma | reverse complement strand
CGAAAAGAACGATATATCAGTGCTGAAATGAGGATATAATGTACTATATATTCATTTTTTATATCTTGACACATATCCCTCTGGGATGCCACAGGGCGCACCTAGGCATCTCATAAGGTGCACCAGTGCGCCCGGGCGCACCATTTGAGAACCACTGCTCTATATGGATACTTCTCAATGTATCTCTATATTTTTAAAATGGTTTACCATTGTGCTAATTAACCAATCATCAGGAATTGTAGAATAATTTCTAGCAAATATATTTACCTTGCAGGCTTTAAAAGTGCCTCAAGTTCAGAAACAAGATGACGCCGGACGTAAAGTTTAGATGGAGGGATTCCTAATGCAGTTGCTAGTGTCTCTGCATTAAATGATGGTTCCATAACAACTAAAGCTCCATGAACTCCACTTTCCTTTAGTTTATCAGCATATTCCTGTATCGGAGAAAAACGATGAATGCATTTAATGATTTATCACATTGCAAGGAAACCATAAAGTCATGCCCACGTTAGCCCTATCATCAAGGAAATAAATTGATATAAGACATAATAATATTCAGTAGAAATCTGATTAATATAACATTAATATATCAATTAATATAACATAATAATATTCAGTGTGATTAGGTGTGGCAATATTATTAATGCTTACTTTTATCTAGACTGGCATGACTATGCAAAAGTAATTTTCATGCTTTTTTTCTGTTATGTAACAATAAACTATACTCAAATCATTCTTTTATAGTTAGTGTAAATCCTATTCATATACTACACCTGTTTCACAGCAATGCATTATCACACTTCTGACACATAACTCATAAAATCTGCCTTACATTCAGGAAGAATCACTTTATCACCAGAGATTCTCTGCTTCTTCTAACTCTATTCCATCTCTAGTTCTACCTCCACTACCAAACATATAAGTAAGCATCAAACTGTATGTACTACCACAATAGTTCCATGGTTGCTTGAATTGTTAGTGCCTTCAACATTTTTAAAATTTTGGTTTCCTATCATTCTACCTGAATACCAATACATCTTTTATGCATCTAATAATTGCAACCTAATACTGTCGGTCTTTGGATGCTTCTGTGGATAACTAGTACTTTAATCTTGGCTATATTCATTGGTAAGCTATTTGATTTGAGCCCGTTATTGCATATTTCAAATCTTATTTGGCCCATCTATACTTAGTTCACCTGTGTTTAAAAGCTCCTAGCACATTTTGCATCGTGCATTAACCATTTGCGATACATCCCAAAACCAGTCATTTCACTTTATATCCAGACACTTTCTCAGTTCACTTGCATTTTACCTACCTCTCAACTCATTTATCACTAATCTTTGCCAGAGTTTACATTCCCTTCCAAATAGTAGGTCAAATAAAATCTTGGTTTTATCTGACTTGTGCCTATGTACATATCAAATGAAAATACATTCATTCTTTTGAGGAATTTATCAGTTTTGGGACAATAAACACCATTAAGTTGTCATTAATATTGGTTTCTACTCTTGGCACAGTGCCTCATATTTGGAGGGATGGGTGTAATAGATTATATCACCCCCCACCCCCCTCCCATACCTGACTGGTACTTCATTTTATGACTTGCAGTATTTAGTTACAAGGCATTTTAGTGCATTGGAAAAAAATGCCTTGCAGTATTTAGTTACGCCCCTTTATGTTCTGAGTTCAAATTCCACTGAGGTTAACTTTGTCTTGCATCCTTATGGAGTCGATAAAGAAAAAGTTGTGATTAATATTAATGACACACTAGCTTTTAATCAAATAAATACTCTAGCAGGAAGTAGATTTCAGTGAAATTCACAGCTACATTCAAGAACATATCGCTGGTGAAACTTTCATGGTAAATTAAAAGACATAGAAATATATCAGTACATATGTGGACATTAAAACAATAAACAAACAACTTACATTTAAATCAATTGACTTTATCCATTTAATAACACGTTCATTTGTCCACACTATTGGATCTGTATTTTCTTCTTCACACTTCAGCCGTCTTTCCTGTAAAGCCTACAAAAATGTAGAGGAAAAATAATTTAAGTCTCGGTATAATTTAAAATAGCAAGTGTCACTATTTCAGAACAAGAAACAATTCACTGGACAATTCCCCTCTTCTAAGGACTTTGGTCAAACTTTAACCATGCTCACTATCTCCTAAAACACACAAATCACACACTATTCTGAAGGACCAATCTTTCATCTTGTATCTCAAACTCATCTAGCTAGCCAGGCTACACTTATATTCTACTTCTTTTTACATGCTAGAAAGAAAGACTTCCAGTTACTCTGGTTCAAAGTCTGTTCCTCATTCCTCTAAATTCATCTGCTGTATTTACCACTCTGCAAAATACTCCAGCCATCATCCGTTATTTTGAACTGCATTGCAGACACCGGTTTTAACTTCTCTCCTTGAAGCCATCATTTTCAGTGATTTCAATGCACACATCTCCTCTTGGCTCTCTCACTTCTACTACACTGATGCTGCTAGTACAGAGGCTGAACTGTTTGTATGATTAGTATCTACATCTACTTGGATCCTTGACTAATACACCAACACTGTAAATACCCTTGATCTCTTTCTTGCCTCTAAACCCAGCCTTTACCCATCCATCACCGTCTCTGCTCCTGTTGAATCATCTGATCACTGCCTGCCTAATCAAGGCAAGCCATTTAACATCATCTTTCAGTACAAGGCCACTTGCCATTGGGCTGTATAGTGAGTGGTAACAGGTAACTGGAGGAGGTTCATCAGGTGGCTTTAAATATGTAGGGTAGTGATGGCTTAAATTTAGGTAAGGTGGCTGTAATGTTTTGGATATATTTTTGTAGTGACTGTGTTTTGTTACTACTGAATGAGATCAAATAGTCACATCTCATTATAGAAGATTCTTTACGCTTTGGTTCATGAAGAATATGCAAGACTATAGCAGATGTGGAGGTTGTGTTTAGATGAGACTTGTGTAAGATTAGAGAAGGAAGGCAGTGGTAGAGGTAAATGTTCCTTGAGTTTATTGATTGAATATTGGAGAATTCCATCAACATCCCCTGCAACAGAGTGATTCGCCAAGAAGCTCACAAGTTAGGTAATTAGAGATGGACAGAGTCAATAGACACGTAGCTTTGCAAGAAACTTCTCATACCAGATATAGTCAAAGACTTGGCTGATGTCAATGACAATAACTTTGGTTTCATTGACATTTTTAAAGGTAAGAAACCAAAATCAATGCACATGTTAAAGATGACTGTAGATTCTCAGGACAACATACTGAAAAGGGTAATTTAACAATATGGCAACAGTGATACTTCCATGTTTACTTCCTAATAAAGATTTAATGAAACCAGTGGTGAGATTTTAGACTGATTTGTATTTTCCAACACCACTTATTAATTAACTCAAGGAAAATTTATATAAACTATTAGCACCACGATTAAGAGTTTCCTTGAGAGCTTTCTTTCAATTTAATTTGCACACTACTTTCAATCTCATCTATAATTTTCTACTTTACCAGCTGTAGTATATGGAAAAGCTATATATTTATGGAATATAACAGTTACTAGTTCTATTTGTATGATATGAGGTGTATGTGTTTCTTTAGGCAGTTTGCAGTCTTGCCTATTTGACACATTAGAGTTAACATTGCCAACTTAACCTGTGAAACAATGCAAGAGATTAGAGAAGGATGAATTGCATAAAGAATAAGTGGCTACATCTTTTAATTTAATCCTTTTGATATGAAACAAGCAAATACAGTAGAAAATAGAGATTTAGTTTTGTATATTAGTATGGTAGATATGAAAAAGCTGAATTTCAATGAAGCAAGTTTGTAGACTCCATACAGATTGGATCTGTTTATTTTATAGGTAGTGTTTGTGAAAACTCTTCCACATTAAAATAATTTTAATGGAGCTCTTTGTTTGCATAAGGAAGGGCAGCCATCATTGAAATCCTTGTTTCCTTGAAACATTTAAAAACTGTTCAGCTTTGAAAAGAAGTTTTGCAAGAGAAAAAAATATCCACAAGACAAACTTTCTTTTTTGTCCTCTTCTTTTTCCATTTAATGACCCTTGTTTTACAACAAATGTCTAATAATAATGGATCAATTTACAATCTTACCCTAAAGTATCTTTGAGTCTATTAAATATAAGTAGCTCTCTTTACTACTTTTGGATGAAAAATTACTTTCACAACATAAATAAAATTCTTTTCTATAATATCAGTAATTTTTTTAATTTAGCCACTACATTTTCTTTGGTAATTTTCTTTCCTAATATGACACTACTTAGGAAAGAGCAAGCCTATCATTTTACTAATGCGCAAAATTTATTAATCTGATTTTAACCATATATCTTATAGCATTTGTTTTATCTCTCTTTAATTCCAATATAGTTTTCAACAAATTTCAGAAAGCAATTATATTTTATAAATAATATAGATACTTACTTCTTTGTCAAAACCTAAAGACCTCAGAAGTTCAATTCCATGAAGTATACTGGCGTGATGAAACTTGCGATGAATTGCGATATACTTCTCTAAATCTTTTTTGTTCAAATTAGTTAGCATACGGCCATCAACTAATTGCAATTCAAATGTTGCCGTATACTGAGACAAACCTAGGTCAGGTATCCATCTTTGAGAGACCCAATTGTGGTCTATTTCAACAGCTTTGGGATATTTCCTAAGAAAATAATTTTTTTAAAGATTATCATATAAATCCAGTAAAATTATTAAACAGTTTTACATATTTTTAGATGAAGCGAAATGAGAAAAGATCTTTTTTGAAAACTTTTATAGCCTTTAATGACCTTTTAGTATTTTTTAATGACCTTTCAGTTAAGTGGAGGTAGGAAAACTTGAGTTGCACTCTGACAAAGAAATGCTTTGATGATTGAAGATTGCAAATGTTATTTAACACAAATGGCTAAAGATTAGTAGTAATTAGTAGTATGAAATGCAACTGTGAACAATAATCTCATTTGGTATTTGATTCTCAAAGATAAATCCAATGGTTCCTGCAGCTCAAAGATGTTGAAAAATATATATGATGGAGCGAAATATTGCTGGCCTCTGTCACCCAGAAAGCACAGATGAATAGTGCTGTACAATGCCTGATCTGAGAGTACCAAAGCAGCTCATCCAAGAACATGTTCAGTTAAACACTCAGCCTAGTATGAACTGCTTTCTGAAGGGTGAGGTTTTGATATAGGCCATAATATACAGTAATCACATTAAACATAGGTTTAATTTGCATATCCTCATTTAACATTGGCACTGCAGATATGCTTCTAAGTTTGACCATATAGATCAAGTCTGGGCAATCTGCGGCACTCGGGTTGGATGCAACCCTTTATGACATTTGGTATGTCATGCATAATGTTAATATTATATAAACATAACCTTTTACTAAAATTCTGTAACATAATCTTTAGGTTTGATTCTGTGAATTCAAACAGTTTCATTTCATTCTCTCGATCAAATTTTTATGATATGCTTAGTGTAATATATGGTGTTTTCTGTACTACCTATGATGTTGGTTAAATTATCATTTTAGTGGTGGCCTGATTTATGATGAACAATATCACATAAGACCTGCTGCTAAAAAAAGGTTGCCGATGCCTGATATCAACAAAGAAAAAGATCAGTTCTTTGACAATCTGCTCAGTAATATCACCTGTGGCAAGAGGTTGAATTCCCAATATATGCTTCTAGTATAATCCTATTTGGTAGATACATGTCAGCTAGCTAATGTTTCTCCTCCAAGGAGAGATTTTCAGTAAATGGATATGCACAATTTTTTGCAGTGTGGACAATAATAATTGTTTGTTTGTTATTAAGTAATGCTTTGCTGTAGAGGGTGAGTATAAGATAATCCCTATGTTGAGATGCCAAAGCCTATTCTGGTAATATCTCACCTTGGATACCTTAACTCAAGGAAGTTGTTGTTTAGCACCAGGTCAGCTCTGATTGGGCAAACCTATGATGCAAGGCATTTCAGCCATGATCATCCTGTCCTTTTGTATATCTAGGACTATATTTGTCCAGTGCGTTCTTTGTTTTTTTTAAAGATGGCAGCGTGTGATTTGAGAGATTTGGCTACTATTACTAGCAGGCTGACCAACCACATAGAGGCTCTATTGTTGGCATGTCATAGTAAGTACCCATGTTTAGTGAAACACTTAAAGTTGACTTTTTTTCCTACAAAAGTAACTTCACTACAGTTTACTGGTTGTTTTGACACCATTACAGCAAGAGTTTAGTCACTTTATCAAAGCAGAGTGAGTCCTTATGTATATACTTATGTGCTGTAGGTTATACCTATAATATTTGCATTTATAGTGTGATGCACTATGTAAGTGAAACACAGCTTATAAACTTTGAAGATTTAAACTGGTTCACTCAACGATAGTATTCTGGGGAGATAGACTTGCTCCACAAAACTCTCGGTCAGAAAGCACTTGGTAGAAACAAAGTTAAACTATAGAATTCAGGGATAGTAGTGGTGCTATCTATTGGGGAAAAATCAGTACAATAAAGTTTAAAAAAAATAGATAATATTAGTATGCCATGAAAAGAATCAATTCTCTGAAGAAAAGTTCTGAACAAAATATTAGAATTCCCTTACTAGAAAGTTCTTGGCAGAGTTAACAGGCCACCTTAGTCTATTTAATGTTGAAAACGTTTTCTGATGGAGAAAGCTTACTGGTTTGGACACCTGCAGCAAATAAGGGAGATCAAGTAGCCAAAGAAGGTACTTAGCTTCCAGATGGCTGGCACTTGACTTCAAGTATATTCAAAGAAATGTTGAACAACCAACATTAACAGTAGCCTAAAGCAACTAACATCGATGTTAGAATGATATAAAGATAAGAAGAATGGAGAAAGGAGATATGATCACAGTGACTTGATCTCAATGGCAACCAAACTTATTTTACAAGGAATTAACAGGGAAATTGAACTGTAGTAGATTTAGAGCAAGCAAAGAAGGCTTGAAAATAAGAATAAACATGATCAATATTAAATAATCTAATTAAGAAATAACTCCAGGAAGTTCTTGATTGTTCACTGAGAATTTGGGTTGCATTTTTGAAAACCTTTGTATAAATGGGATTCACATAATGTAAATATACAATTCAATTTGAAAATGTTAATTAATCCACTATCATGAACATCAAAGGCTCTAAACTTTCTTCACATAGTTCAGTAAAAATTTAAGACAATGAAAACAGAAACACAATTAAAATTATAAGAAATAATTAAAATAATTCCATATTTATAAAATACAAAACAAGATGTGTAAGTATGAAATAAATAGAAATATTCTATTACAATTCAGTTGGGTTCCGTTGCTCTTCAATTGCCAACCGCAGTTTTCTTCTGTGCATTGTGCTGGTGATGGAAAGAGCTGAGGCAAGTTCTGAGTCACTAAGACCAAGCAAGACCTGTTATAATTAGAATTGTTTTGTAAAATTATAGTACAGAATATAAAACATTCTGGCAATAGAATGCTTATATTTTTCTCTTAAAAGTTATCAAAATCATGAAAAGCTAATTATGAAATAAATACTTTTACATTGTTGATATCATTTCTTAAAATCATGGTCTCTTAAAGAATAAGATATTTATCTTGCAGTATTGAAACTAAACAACTACTTTATGATCTTCTTAACACTAGAAGTACCAAGGGGTCATTTTTGACTCATTTCAATTTTCAACTTGCTATTACATAAAGCACATAAAAGTTAGCACCTTGGGCTTTCATGACTTTTCATGAATTTTGGAGTTGTTCCTTATGATGAATTCCATTATTTGATATTTTATGTAGTTTTCCTAAATTTTGCACACCTACCTAGAAAGACAATGTGGTAAAAAATGACCAAACAATATCAATGCCTGTGTGGTGACATTTATACAAAATATGATTATGTAGCATATTTCTAAATGTGTTTCTGGGAAGTCTAGGAAATAAATTGCAACATATTACGCCTCTCATTTTGCTTGTTTCCAGGAATTCTAGGAAAAAAATCATAACATTTCACACCTCTTCTTTCGATGTTTTTTGAAAATTCTAGGAAAAAATCATAACATATCACGTCTCTTCCTTAGATGGTTTCTGGGAATTGGAAATGAGTCATAACTAGTCTTCTATTTTCTCTCTGATTTCTCTTATACCTTGCCATTGTCAGTGACTACATAAAAAAAAGAGGTAAGTTGAAAGTTCTTTTTTTTTTGTATTGGGTTTGTCACATTTTCAACTGTTTTTCATACATATACATTTCCATAAATATTATGTTGCAGCAAACAACTATTGAGACATATATGTTTTACTTGCTATTGTAAATGCTATTAGATAAACAGTGAGAGATAAAAAACAAAGTAGGCATTGGAAGGTTAATGGAGATGGCCTGCAAGAGAAAGGAGACTGACAGATGAATTTTGCCATATATCTGAGATCTGGAATTGTTTTATAACAAACTACCAAAGATGTTATATGCCAAATTTTGATATCCTTGACCAGCTTTTTCTATGTAAGTCTCAATGTCCATTCCCCCATGAAAACATGATAAATTTGGCATAAAATGTTGGTTTCTTGTAGATTCTAAGACTAAGTATTTATGTAATGGCAAACCATACTTGGCAATGATGCCACCAGGAATTTACCTATGGATGTATGCCTGTGGTTACTGAAACCCATATCTTGAAGAAGATGTAAAGCTTCATCAGCGCTGAGTATTTTTGCTCTCCTGCAGTGTGCTATTCTTCTGGAAATACAATTACACATCACAATGGACAATTATTTTACAAGCTTGCAGCACACAGACAAGCTGAAAGAAGAAAAAATCCTCCTGAGTACAATCAGAAGACAGAGACGAGAAGTTCCCAATGGAGAAAACCTAATGAAAGGCAAACCACTCCATACATCAGAAATATATAGGTCCTTGTCTGATTGTACTCTTAAAATATACAAAATGGAAAACATCCAAATATGTGTACCTCCTAATTTCAATGCACTAATCTGTGGTGGTAAATGAATACAATCCCCCCCAAAACTACCTGAAACTGTGCAGTATTATAATTCCACCAAAGTCAGTGTTGATGTCTTGGATCAGATGAAACAATACCACACCTGCAAGAATGGAATTAGGTGATGGCCCGTTGCTGTTTGGTTCAATATTTTCGAACTGACATGTATCAATGCCTATGTTGTATGCAATGAGGTCACAGGTTCAAATATGTCACGTTGACAGTTTCTACTGGAGTTGATTGAAGGTTTGTGCAAGACTAAAAATTCAACCAGTGAAGCAAATGATGACAATAGAAACTCCATTGCCGGTCCTCCTCTAAATCAACAGTGGGAATATTGCCGGCCAAGGAAGTGTAAGAATAAGTTTTACCTCATTTCTAAAACATTCAATAAAGTGTGCTGTGGTATTCATGTAAGAGTTAAAACCAAACTTGTAAAATGCATCAAATATGTATAGACAGTGAATGTTTTGAACAGACTGTTGAAGATTTTGATGTGTCAAAATGTTTACATTGTGTATTCAGAATAAATTTCATGTTTGATTCATTTATGGTGAGTTTTTTCTTGAGTGCAAGCTGCTTCCTTGAATAAGTAGTAATAAATTATAATGACAAATGATAGCAAAATGTAAACTAAAATGCTAAAAAAAAAGATTAACTCTTAATATCCTATAGAAACTTTTTAAGTCCTAAAATAATTGAGCAAAAATTACCTAAAAACAGGGTTTTTGCAGCTTATATATTATGAAATTTACAGGTAAAAAACATAGGTACTTGAGGTGTTTTCATACAAAAATATTTCATTTTCACTATATATATATAGTTGAATGATTCATATTAATTTGATGATACAGTACCATGTGGAACCGGGTCTTACAGGATGTTAAGAGTTAAGGATCCCATGGTAAACAAAAAAGAAAATAAATTCTTAAGGATTATCTTGTAAGCAAATAATTTTGAGGGGTCAGAAATGACCCTGTGGTCCTTCTGGATAGTAAAAATATCTGATACTTGTAGTGTTAAAAGATGTTGGTTTACATGATTAGATGTGACCTTGTACCAATGTCAGAAACCAAAGGAAGCTCTGTTATTGAAGTAAATTGGAGAGGACCACAGTCAAAAGATTCCTTAACCTATCTTTACTCTCAAACACCACCCTTATGTGTATATACGTGTATGAATGGAGCGGAGTGCGTGTGTCATCATCATCATCATCATCATCATTTTACATCCACTTTCCATGCTGGCATAGGTTGGGCAGGTGATTTTGGTCAGAGTCAGTTCTTATTTGGAGTCAACACCCTCCTAGACAGGTCGTGGGACCACATATTGCTTGTATGTTTCATTTGGCTTGGTTTCTATGGCTGGATACCCTTCCTAACACCAACCACATTACAGAGTGTATTGGGTGCATTTTATTGTGACATCAATACCAGAAAGGTTGTCATGTCCACAACAAGACTAAAGAATCCTCTCTGCCCTAGGTTGTCTCTGTTCGAACACCAACCACTTTACAGAGTGTACTGGGTGTATTTTATCGTGGCACCAACACTAGAGAGGATGCCTTGCCTCCTGCAGGCTAAAGAGTCCTCTCTACTCTATGTGGCCTGAGAGTTTGAATAGAAGGTGAGTGAAGTACGAGAGGAAGGGAGGGGAAAAAGTATGAGTATGGACGTGATAGGAAAGCAGTGATTGAATGGTGTGTGTGTGTGTGTATATATAAATCAGTATGGTTGGTGACAGGAAGGGCATCCGACTGTAAAATGCTGCCTCAAGAAATCTCCATTCAACCCATGCTAGCATGGAAACACGGACATAAAATGATGATGATGATGATATATATATATATATATATACACACACACACATATTTCTACTGCTGGTGCCACAATAAAGTGCACTCACTACACTCTGTAAAAGTGGTTGGTGATCGAACAGACAACATAGGGTAGAAACGACTCTTTAGTTGTGTCATGGACATGACAACCTCTCTAGTGTGTGTGCCACAATAAAATACACCCAGTACAGACTGTAAAGTGGTTGGTGATAGGAAGGGCATCCAGCCATAGAAACCAAGCCAAATGAAACATACATGTGAGGTGTGGTCCCTCGACCCATCTAGGAGAGTGGTTGACTCTAACAGGAATTGATGTGCACTGAAATCACCCGTCCAACCCATGCCAGCATGGAAAGTTGACGTAGAATGATGATGATGACGATGACTCTATTCAATATCACACACTTTATACAATATCACACTTTACCTGTACCATATTGCCAGTATTATATTATACCACACACTCTATGCAATATCATACATTCTGTGTATATAATACCATACTTTACAATATTGCAAGCACTGTTGAATCATAAACAACCAGGTTTCCCTATTGTCATATGCCTCACACACACCAATCAAGTGACAAAACCCACTGAGAAAGTATTTAAAAAAGACGTATTAAATTTTTCTTGCAGAGTTTGTGAGGTAACACATTCACGAGAGAAGAAAAATGCCAAGGAAATAACTGTTGAAAAAGGAGAAATTCTTGAAGTAAGTATACATTACATTATACACCTGTGCATTTGATTAACCCTTTCGATACCAAACCGCCCAAGACCGCCCATGATTATTATGATACAAAACCTTTCATTTTAAAGTGTTCATATTTAGATTAAAACCTTCCATCATAATTTTATGTTAAA